>SJYC01117075.1:0-14267 GCA_006408675.1 Madoqua kirkii | reverse complement strand
AAAAAAAAAAATAAGATATCATTTCATCGAACATTTAAAGAACGCTAGTCTTAGACTTGTGGAGTTTAGAGAAACTTTACTTGGTTCACATCTAAATTTTCAATAAGGAATGATCATTTCTGAAAATAATGCATCCAGATACAGAGATAGTAAGTATAAGGTATTTCTATTACCCTCCGTTCTGTCAGGTTGTAGCAGATATTCTTACCTGATCATAGGACCCTTTCCCACTGACTATATATGCAGTCTTATAATTGTTCTCAACACAGCATTCTGGGTATCAACTATGTTTCTGATATTGACATCTGGATTGAAATCCATTTCAACCTTCAGTGCTGCTTGAGTACCAGGCTAGGTTTAGAAAAGGCAGGAAGACCAGAGTTCACATTGCCAACATTCGATGGATCATAGAGAAAGCAAGAGAATTCCAGAAAAACATCTGTTTCTGTTTCATTGACCACTCTAAAGCCTTTGACTGTGTGGATCACAACAAACAGTGGAAAATTTTTAAACAAATGTTAATACACTCCATTTTACCTGTCTCCTGAGAAGAAGCAAAAGTTAGAATCAGACCTGAAACAACGGACTGGTTCCAACTTGGGAAAGGAGTACGTCAAGGCTATATATGTCACCCTTCTTATTTAACTTCTGTACAGAGTACATCATGCAAAATCCTGGGCTGGATGTGTCACTAGCTGGAATCAAGATTGCCAGGAGAAATACCAATAACCTCAGATATGCAGATGACACCACCTTTATGGCAGAAAACAAAGAAGAACTAAAGAGCCTCTTGATGAGGGTGAAAGAGGAGAGTTAAAAAGCTGGCTTAAAACTCAGTGTTCAAAAAACTAAGATCATGTCATCCAGTTCCATCGCTTCCTGGCAAAAAGTGGAAGGAGTGACTTTTTTTTTCTTGGACTTCAAAATCACCATAGATGGTGACTGCAACCATGAAATTAAAAGACCCTTTCTCCTTGGAAGAAAAACTGTGTCCAACCTAGACAGCATATTAAAAACAGAGACATCATTTGCTGACAAAGGCCCATATAGTCAAAAGCTATGGTTTTTCCAGTAGTCATTTACAGATTTGAGAGCTGGATCAGAAAGAAGGCCGAGCACTGAAAAAATTGATGTTTTCGTACTGTGGTTCTGGAGAAGACTCTTGAGAGTTCCTTGGATAACAAGGAGATCAAACCAATCAATGCTAAATGAAATCAATGCTGAATATTCATTGAAAGGACTGATGCTGAAGCTCTAGTACTTTGGCCACCTGATGTGAATAGTGGACTCACTGGAAAGACTCTGATGCTGGTAAAGACTGAAGGCAAAGGAGTAGGGGACAGCAGAGGCTGGGTTGGTTAGATAGCATCACTGAGTCCACAGACATGAATTTGAGCAAATTCTGAGAGATAGTGAAAGATAGGGGAGCCTGGCATGCTGCAGTCCATTGGGTCACAAAAAGTCAGACATGACTTAGCTACTGAGCAATAACAACTTAAATGAATCCTATTCATTCCATTATTGGGCAGCTCCAGTGTTACAGAATTTTACTGTATGGTAAGATGAATTTCTTTTTCTCCTAGTCATTGGTCCTAGTTTTGCCTTCAGAGTCAAATATAATAATCTAATTTATCTTATAGTCATCATGCTTTCTGAAGTCATCTCTTCTTTAGGTTAAATATCTAAATGTTTATAGTGTCTCTGTTATCAAAATTTACATATTCTCTTTCCCACTGTCTCACACATGTACACATACACACACATACTCTCTCTTATCAACCCAAGACCACTTCCATACCCTTTCTCTTTCCCTTCTTGTCTTTCTTTTTGCTTGGCAGTGAATATGTTCAGGTACATCAGTGCTCTTCTTAAAATGTTATTCCCATTTTCTTGATAGACTGTTTTCAGCAAATAGTTTACTGAGGAAATATTTGTTGAGCCCTCTTTTACAAATAGCATTGTACTATTTATATGTGAAATTTTAAGTGAGTATAGCACACAGTTCTGACACTGAAGACAAGCTTCTTGTCCGTTTGGGAGCACGAAATGTGAGATAAATAAAATTTAGTGAAGATTTTTTTTAAAGATAAAACCAAGCTTATTTTAAAGTCTATATGGAAAGGCCACAGAACTAAAATAGCTAAAATGGTTTTGAAAAAGGAGAATGAAGTAGGAAGAATCACTGTAGCTGATATTAAGACATACTATATTGTTGACTTAAGCAAGACTCTGGTAATGGTGGAGGAATAAGCACATAGATCAGTAGATAGAATAGAGAACCCAGTCATAGACTGACACCAGTCACTCCCAGCTGATTTTGACAAAGTTGCAAAAGCAATTCAATGGCGGAAACATAGTATGAAGTAAAGGAAGACACATTTGAGATGAATGAATCTCTTCAGTGAAATAGATAATATAAAAGATCTATTGTTGTTGTTCATTTGTTTAATCATATCCAGCTCTTTTGTGCGGAGAAGGCAATGGCACCCCACTCCAGCACTCTTGCCTGGAAAATCCCGTGGACGGAGGTGCCTGGTGGGCCGCAGTCCATGGGGTCGCTAAGAGTCAGACATGACTGAGCGACTTCAGTTTCACTTTTCACTTTCATGCATTGGAGAAGGAAATGGCAACCCACTCCAGTGTTCTTGCCTGGAGAATCCCAGGGATGGGGGAGCCTCATGGGCTGCCGTCTATGGGGTCACACAGAGTCAGACACGACTGAAGTGCCTTAGCAGCAGCTCTTTTGTGACCTCATGGACTGTAGCACACAGGTTCCTCTGTCCCTGCTGATGTCCAGGCAAGAACAGTGGATTGGGTTGCCATTTCCTTCTCCAATGGGTCTTCCCAGATCAGAGATCAAGCCTATGTCTCCTGTGTCAGCAGTTAGATTCTTTACCACTGAACCACCAGGAAAGCCCAAAGGAACTATCTATCTATCTATCTGTCTATCTATCTATCTATCTATCTATCTATCTATCTATCTATGTGCAAATGAGCTAATATAAACAGTACATGTAATGAATGATAACTTTGTAATTTGCTGTATGCTGTGTTAAAGTATAGGATAGTATACTGATCAAAATGCTTACTTTTATATTTGCCTTATGGCAACCTACTCCACTATGCTTGCCTGGAGAATTCCATGGACAGAGGAGCCTGGTCTATAGAGGTTGCAAAGAGTCAGAATTGATTGGAAGTGAGTAATACTATTTCTTCATAGTTTTTTGAGCTTCTGGAGGTAGAGACTATGATGTTTTCCTTATTGTGTTTGATTGATATATTTTATTATGTATCTCTGAAGGTTTCCTTCCTCTAGACAGGGAACCTTGTGTTTGTTTCAAAGTCTTCTTACTGGATGTGGGTTAGTTGGTTTTTGCGATATAGCATTCCCATTGTCAAATCATATTTTAGGAACAGTTACTATTGTATCTAGTATTGAGACTATACATAAACTTAAAAAATAGTTAAGTCAGTCATTGTGTAATGTCCACTGGATTGTATTTCCTCATAGTGTAGCAATTTATCTGCATGTTTTTTCATTCCTTTTCTTTCTCCTATCATTCCACAGTGGATTTAGGTAGTTTAAAGCGCATGCAATAAAACAGTGGCAGAATATTTGTATGAGTAAAGAATCATGAGATAGAACTCATAATTAAAAATGAAGACCTAAATCAGGAAAAAATAACTAATGAACAGAAGTTGTTATGTTTTCATGTTTTTCATGCTTGTCTTGTTTTACTTGGTGTGTAGCTTATTCATGTAAAAATGCTCATATTTCATATCAGACAAGAATCCTAAGGGCTCGGGCACACCAAATTTTGTTGGATAGACTGTCTCTGAAGTCAAATTAGATTGGTTTTGTGGAACATAATGCAGTGTGTGTGCTTCTCTGTGTTTGTCTTAAATATTAAGTACTGGCTTCAACAAATCCTAGGGTGGAAAGTATTTTTGAAGTACTCTGTCCTTACTCTAGTCCAAAAATAAAACAAAAGGCAAAAAATAATTCACTTATTTTTCATGGATTTCTTCATCACTTCTTTTTCCTCATGGAATTTATTCAATATTCAAGATTTATGACTATAGTTTTTATAAACCTGACCTAGTAATGTTAATACTGTTTTATGTAATATGGTTAACTCTAGGGTAAAGTGTACTGATACATTACAAGAAATGGATCATACATATTTTTATAAAATTTTTTGAGGGAAATAACACAGAATTCAGTTTCAAAAAGTTTTTTCATCCCTTATCCCATAGGATTTTATGAAAGATAGGTATGCACAGGCCTCCACCAGGGCTTCAGGCAGATTTCTTCTCTTTTCAGCATGGATATGTAGTATGATTTGTCAGTTATTCTGAGTATATGTAAAATCATTATACTTTTATAATGAAATAGAAATACTCTGAAGTCCAAGGCTAATAAAAAACTCCCTTCAGTCTCCTACAGGTCTGAGTCTCATTTGAAAACTAGAATTTTTGATAGTACTAATGAAGGAGTTATTTGTATAATACCTTAAAATTACTAAAGAATAGATAGTTTTATAGTTAGAAATTGTCAGACTAGAGTTGTAGGTGAAGTTGGGATGTCAGCCATTGTAGAGATTATTTTACTTAAAGATAGTCATTGTATTACAGTGCATTTAGTATTTCAGTAACTGCAAGGAATCTGGGCCAACTTCACAACTTAAAGGGACCAGTCTCGAAAGACCACCCTTACTTCTGGCACCAATTACAGTTCGGGGGGGTTCCCAAAACCACTTTCAATTTTAATAATTTTTAAGAAAGATTCAGAAAACTCACTGGAAGCTCTTCTACTTAAAGTTCCAGTTTAACACATGGAAAGGGTAATAGAGTAAAATCAGCTGGGAGAAAGAGGTACACAAGGGCAGCTCTCAGGAGAAGTACCAAACCCAGGGCTTCTGTCCTCTTCTGCCTGTGAAGTGAGGATCGCATTACTTCCTGGGCATCCAGTGACAGTGCAAGTGGAGTACTGCCAGTCACAGAAACTCACCTGAGCGTTTGGTTTCCAGAGTTTTGGGGATTGCTCAATCACATATTGCCTATACGACTGACGTTTCGTCTCCAGCCCTCTCCTGCAGTTGAGATGACACTTTCCAGTCCCTTTCAAAGACAAAAGTGATACTACATGGACCAAACAAATTACATCATCATGAATTACATTGTTAATCTGTTTGGTGGCCCAAGGCCCCAGACAAAGATGCCCTATTGGGTATGATGTTCCAAGGTCCTAGAGGTCACCTACCAATAGCTGCAGCAAAAGCCAGACATCTCTTTGGTTGAGATTAGTTCTTCACTGCACAGGCCACTGCACAGGCCAAGGCTTTATTTTACGACAAAATGGTCATATTTCGGGGGGGGGTGCTTAGATTTAGTGTAACATTTATATAATCAACAGAGCAATAATTCCAATGTGAGTATGTCTGTCATTTGGAGGAGCTCAGTAGGGATAAATTCAAAGAAACCAGTAATTCATCTAATAAGGCCATATTAGATGGCCTTCATATTTTTGTACTACTATGTTAATTACTTGTTTTCCCTCTTTGATCTGTAATTTGTACCATATGATAAACTTATGCAGAACTGTTTAGCATAGAATCTAGTTGAGGGTTAGCAAAATTGAGTTCTTTCTCCAGCTGATCATTTTATTATGTCCTGAGGAGGCTTTAACTAAATCTTCGGATACATTTATTTATTAATATCTGTATTATCAAAAGACCTATGTAATGTGATTGAATCTTAAAAGCAAGGCCAGTGTTAACACCATATGGTAAGTCAGAAGATGCCGGCATATTACCAGGGTCCCGCTGAGTTAGCAACCGTATAGTTCATCATCATGTCGTATGACTAAATTGTCTCCCAGAACAATGACACTCAGGTTTGCAGAATTCCACTTGATAATGCCAGGTGCCAAAAGCAGGAAGTTGTTTTAGCAACATATGGCTTCACCCCTTGTGGTATCTGGTGTAACTGACTAAGAGACAATATCATCTCTTGCTCTAAGCCTCTCACAAAGCATCAATATAATATTGGATTCCCCTTATTACAGAATCCATTTATTTATACTTTTATCCTTAGCTATTACTTTTTCTTCTCTCCATTTGTCACTTATTCTTGCCCAAACTTTTGGTCCTTTGGGAAAATGTTAGATTTGACCCTGTGCTGGTCCAGATTGACAGCAGCAGTACCAGCAGGTGCCTCCATACCAATGCATTGATGCAGTATAGGGTTGCATAAATACAGAAATACCTATCTGAGTGACCAGGCAGCCCAACAGTATTCCCTGCCAGCCTCTGTTTTACCAGATGAGAAGATGGCATGACTCACCCTACCACGTCCTCAGGAATACTGACATTAAGGTTTAAGGGCTAGAATTTCTTCTTAGGAATTATCCTTGCTTTTGGCATGTACAATTTCAGCCCTGGTGCTGAGGAAGGTAGGAAGGTGAGGTGAGGAGGGAAGAATTATACAGTCACACTGTCATCCTGTGGACTGAGGTTTGTGACATTGTACAGGAGACAGTGAGCAAGAACATTGTCAAGAAAAAGAAATGTAAAAAGGCAAAATGGTTGTCTGAGGAGGCTTTACAAATAATTGAGAAAAGAAGAGAAGCTAAAGGCAAAAGGGAAAAGAAAAGATATACCAGTTGATTGCAGAGGTCCAAGGAAAGCAACAGGATATTGAAAGAGGAACTCCCCAGGTCAGTAGGTGCCCAGTATGCTACTGGAGACCAGTGGAGAAATAACTCCCGAAAGAATGAAAGGATAGAGCCAAAGCAAAAACAAATACCCAGCTGTGGATGTGACTGGTGATAGAAGCAAGGTCCAATGCTGTAAAGAGCAATACTGCATAGGAACCTGGAATGTTAGGTCCATCAATCAAGGCAAATTGGAAGTGGTCAAACAGGAGATGGCAAGAGTGAACGTCGACATTCTAGGAATCAGCGAACTAAAATGGACTGGAATGGGTGAATTTA
The DNA here is from genome assembly GCA_006408675.1 of Madoqua kirkii. NCBI lineage: Eukaryota > Metazoa > Chordata > Mammalia > Artiodactyla > Bovidae > Madoqua > Madoqua kirkii. Next base: position 7,273 of record SJYC01117075.1, on the reverse strand, counting down.
ACTCAGATGACCATTATATCTACTACTGTGGGCAGGGATCCCTTAGAAGAAATGGAGTAGCCATCATGGTCAACAAAAGAGTCCAAAATGCGGTACTTGGATGCAATCTCAAAAACAACAGAATGATGTCTGTTCATTTCCAAGGCAAACCATTCAGTATCACAGTGATCTAAGGCTATGCCCCAACCAGTAATGCTGAAGAAGCTGAAGTTGAATGGTTCTATGAAGACCTACAAAACCTTTTAGAAATAGCACCCCAAAAAGATGTCCTTTTCATCTTTGCCTGGAGTAACAGGCAAATTTGGCCTTGGAATACTGAATGAAGCAGGGCAAAGACTAATAGAGTTCTGCCAAGAAAATGCACGGGTCATAGCAAACACCCTCTTCCAGCAACACAAGAGAACACTCTACACATGGACATCACCAAATGGTCCACACCGAAATCAGACTGATTATATTCTTTGCAGCCAAAGATGGAGAAGCTCTATACAGTCAACAAAAACAAGACCAGGAGCTGACTGTGGCTCAGATCATGAACTCCTTATTGCCAAATTCAGACTGAAATTGAAGAAAGTAGGGAAAACCACTAGACCATTCAGGTATGACCTAAATCAAATCCCTTATGATTATACAGTATGAAATGGATAAGCATTAAACAAAAAATAAAAATTTAATAAAAAAAAAAAATAAATAAAGTGGCTGAGACCTATAGGTCTTAGATATACAACATATACAACTTGATTATAAAATACCCTCTGCGTTGGGTGTCCTTGATGTTTGAAATACGTAGAATGTAACTGGCTTTAAGACACCTGTGATTAAAAAAAAAGAAAACTGCTGGCACCTGCCCAGTAGCCCAGGTTGAAGATGCCTGGGCATCCTTGCTGGAGAAGAGTCAGGACCACAGCAGAGAACCCCTCCTCTGATTGAACAGGACAGGCAGGTCTCCATGGAGACAATCCCTCCCCCCAGGACATCTCCTCCTCCAGCCCCTCCAACAGCATGGCTGAAGCGGTGGGGAGAAAGCGATCCCCCTTTTCCTCTCTGACTGATGACCAGCTCTCTCTTTCCTGCTGGATCTAGAGAATTCAGAAAAGAATACTCAACAGGCTGGTGTTTCAGTCATGCATGTGACATGCAGCTTTGCAGCCCATAGGTGAATCTTTCATTTCTCTGTGATTTGCTCATCCAGGCTAGGGTCACGGGGCTGGTTTTTAGCTCTATCCTGCAATCAGAAAACCCGTGCTTAATCAGACTAAGACGGCCACTTAAAGGTAACATATGAAACCATTTGCTTTAATATCCTTTTCCTACCACTTCCTTCTATGTTATAAACACTGTTAGCCGGAAGGATTTCAAACTAGATACTGACGGAAAAAAAGAAAAAGAGAATGCTCTGTAACTCTGGATCAGTTAAAACATGTAACAAGGGACTTCAGGGCATCAGCCTCTGCGGTTTCCAGTTGCTGAACGAGAGGCCTCTGCCAGTCTTCTTGCTCTCTGAGCACAGGCTGTTGATGTTCCTCCTCCTGCTCCCCGGCTACAAGGTGCCCACAAGATCCAAGGAGAGAGAAATCAGGCCGATGGGCCCTTGTGTCTTTGTGATAATGGTCCCCTTTGGCATTTCAGGCCATCATCTGCCAGCCTCACACCCCAGCTCCCAACCCCACCTCTAGTACCAAAATGAACCTCAACAGCCTCCACCTCCAGCCAGCAGTCAGTCCTCTTGTGGAGTCTTTTCTTAGACCAAATGTTCTGAAATCTCGTTCTTTCTCTTGAGGAGGTCCAGCATCTTTTGAACTAGGAAACTCTAGAGAGAAAGACTGCCAGCCTCACACCCCAGCATCCCAACCCCACCTCTAGTACCAAAATGAACCTCAACAGCCTCCACCTCCAGCCAGCAGTCAGTCCTCTTGTGGAGTCTTTTCTTAGACCAAATGTTCTGAAATCTCGTTCTTTCTCTTGAGGAGGTCCAGCATCTTTTGAACTAGGAAACTCTAGAGAGAAAGTCTAGGGTTTCTTTACTGAACATTGAGGGCCATATTTGTAGCAAATTCAGTTCAGTTCTGTTGCTCAGTCATGTCTGACTCTTTGTGACTCCATGGACTGCAGCACGCCAGGCTTCCCTGTCCATCACCAACTCCCGGAGCCTGCTCAAACTCATGTTCAATGAGTCAGTGATGCCATTCAACCATCTCATCCTCTGTCGCCCCCTTCTCCTCCTGCTTTCATTCTTTCCCAGCACCAGGGTCTTTTCCAGTGAGTCAGTATTTTTCTTCAGGTGGCCAAAGTAAATTGGGTGAAGGCAAAATTTTTTGGACTTTCCAGATGACGCAGCGGTAAAGAATCTGCCTGACAATCCAAGAGATGCAGGAGACGTGGGTTTGATCCCTGGATAAGGAAGATCCCCTGGAGAAGGAACTGGCAACCCAGTCCATCATTCTTCCCTGGAAAATCCCATGGGCAGACAAAGCATGCTTCTCTCAGCCCCAGTGGTCACTGTCTGCCTATGGGGCCCAGGAGGGCAGTTACAGTCACAACTACTGAGCCTTCATTCTAGAGCCTGCGAGCGGCATCTACTGCGGTCCGTGCCCTGGAGCCTGTGCTTCAAAACAAGAGGAGCCACCCCAGTGAGGAGCCTGCAAACCACAATGAAGAGGAGCTCTGCTTGCTGCAACCAGAGAAAGCCCGTGCAGCAAGGAGGCCCAGCTCAGTCAAAAACAAGTAAATAAAAAGTCTATAAAAGAAGAAAATCTATGGGAAAAATCTTCTATACTGAGTTGGCCAAAAGCTTCATTTGAATTTTTCCACAAAACGGAATGAACTTTTTGGACAACCCAATACAAAGTGACTAGATGCCCAAACTGGGTTCTCTGTGCATGACGCAAGAAACTCAGAGAGAAGGCTATGGATCTGGGGGAGAGGGGGGCTGCTGGGAGCAAGGGCATGGGGAAGGACGTCCTGAGAACACCTGGGCTTTGAAGCAGGTGCAGCAAAGATGCAGTATTAGGATGTTTCTGCATAAATACAACAGCTTCACATGTAAGCCATGTCACTATCTTTGATACACGTAAAATACTTTGTTATTCAAGAAAACAATAAGCTTGGCAGAAAAGTCACTGCCATCTGGCACAATCAGCTGCTACTAAGAGGTTAGAGTCTCTAATGCAATGGCCAAGGTTCACCCAAAAGTATGGTAAAAGCTTGCTTTACTATCTTTAAAAAGAAGTACATTTTATTATGTGTAAGCATGGACTGTCATCTAAACTATGAACTACCAAATTGAGTTTCAACATGAGTGTCATATAATTACAAACTCTGATATAAATGGGTTTTGATATGTAACATCAGGTGAGAAATAAATATTTCCCTGAGGTAAAAGTATGAAAGGATGATGTTCCTGTAGCCATGCTATTAACCAAGCTTGTTTAATGCTTATGGCATTTGGTCATTTAATGCTTAAGGCATTAGTTACTTTCCTTACTGCTGCTGCTGCTGCTGCCAAGTCACTTCAGTTGTGTCCGACTCTGTGCGACCCCATAGACGGCAGCCCACCAGGCTCCCCCATCCCTGGGATTCTCTAGGCAAGAATACTGGAGTGGGTTGCCATTTCCTTCTCCAATGCATGAAAGTGAAAAGTGAAAGTGAAGTCACTCAGTCACGTCCAACTCTTATCAAGCCCATGGACTGCAGTCTACCAGGCTCCTCCATCCATGAGATTTTCCAGGCAAGAGTACTGGAATGGGGTGCCATTTCTTTCTCCAACTTTCCTTACTAGACTGTGCATTTTTCCACAGCCCATTTTATCACTCAAACTCATATTCTTAGAAGCAAAGTTCTAGCACGTGAAGGCACTGATGGAAGACAGGGAGAGGTGGGGATGTATAGAGAGTAGAGATGAATGTGTGTGTGTGTGTGTGTGTGTGTGTGTGTGTGTGTGCATGCGTGTGTGTAGCAGGGGAGGCAGGACCTAGAACTTGCTAGTCTCAGGTTCAGAGTAGCAAGTCCACCCAGCAGTACAGAGGGGCTTCAAAGTTCTGCCTTTGCCTGGAGACTTAACGGAGAAGATGATTTGCAAAAACACACGGTTTAGAATCAAACACTTCTGACCTCAGCTTTTATGAGCTAGAGGACCTCAGGCAAGGGATGTGTCTTGTTTGAGTCTCCATGCCATATGTGTAAAATGTGGGCATGAGAATACTGACTTCATAGGGAGCGGGAAGGACCAAGCAGGGTTATGAATGTGCAAGTGCTTTGGGACACTGATGCTGGATTTAAATTTCAATTTCCGTTTCTGACTCTTCTGTCTTGTCCTATGTCACGGTTGATGCTGCAACATTTGATAGAGGGTGGAGGCGGAGGACAGTAAGTCTGATGGACATCTGCATTGGACAGTAAGTCTTTTCTCTTCTGACTGTGAATGGTGACGTACTCTCTGGACCAGAGTTGCAGTCTCTTAACTGTCTCCACAAACGTATTATCATCCCAGGCAAAGTGATGTCTGAGGTGACCATCCATGGTGTGATGGTGGCCCCCACCTCCTGGCGATACAGGGCAGGACCCCGTGGCCTTCCCGCTGCCCATCCTCTACCTGTCTGTTTTCTGCGGAAAAACTGTAGCCAAGGAACAGGCTTAATCAGAGACGTAAAAACACACAGAAACAAAGGGAAACAGTCCAAGGAGACCAAATAGGAACAGTTTAGTCATTAAGCATAGTCAAGGACCTTTAGCTCCTCTCAATGGCTGTAGACAATATCTTGAGCCATACGCTGTGAGTCGTCTTATAGATACTGAAACCCCCACCAGGCGGAGAAATGAATGACAGCGTGACCTGACTGTAGCTGTGATGTGAGTGCCTGTGTTCTCCGTCGCTAAATCGTGTCCAAAGCCTGCCACATTTCTGAGAACCGGCCTCAAGAAATGCAAACAAACCAACTCTGGAACTAAAGATTAACGACTGAAACCAATCAACACGACGCTGCTCAGACCACCGATGACCGACTTCAAGATGCCCACCAGGGCTGACGGCCGCTGCTGTGTGGAGCCCCCTTCTTCTCTCTACGGAAGCGCGTGCCCCCTGATGTTGGGGTTGGGGAGGAATCAGCCTTTGGACAGAATCCACATCCACCCTCTACTCAGCTGCTGGCGTCCAAAATAAAACAAACTCTCCTTTCCACCAACCTACCCTCTATATTACCCTCCCCAGTGGCTCAGTGATAAAGAACCCGTCTGCCAATTCAGAGACTCAGGAGACGCAGGTTCGATCCCTGGGTTGGGAAGATCCCTGGAGAAGAAGTTGGCAATCCACCCCAGTATTCTTCCTGGGCAAGTCCAAAGTCAGACACGATGGAGCACACAGGCACCCCCTCTGATCGGCTTTTGAGTGGCGAGCAACCAGACCGCACTGTTGCTTACACTGGTTTCCCTGCCTTTCTGTAGCCCCTTGAGTGCAGGCAGGACTCAAGAGACTTGCTTTCAACAAACAGAAGGCAGAAGGGATGGAAGAGGTCACCAGACACTGAGGTTCCACCTTCTGCAGTCTCTCACTCGCTCGAGGAAGAAGGCAGCACGCTGGGAGCTGCTCTAAGGAGAGACCCCCTTCCTAAGAGATGGGGGGCTCCCACCAACAGCCCAGGAGGCACACAAGCTTCTTAACAACCGTGCAATCGAGCTAGGAAGGGGATGCTTCCCTTTCCCCTCAAAATGCCTGCAGCTTTGTGAGAGACCCAGAGCCAGAGACCCCACGAAGCCATGCCTACCTTTTTTATTTTTATTTATTTTTTGCCGAAGGATGATTGCTTTACAATACTGTATTGGTTTCAGAGGAAGGAGACACACGTATACCTGTGGCTGACTCATGCTGATACATGGCAGAAAGCAACACGTGCCCAGCTTCTTGACCAAAGTTGTGAGTTCATCCATGTGCTGTTTAAATCACTAATTGTGGAGTCGTTTGCAACACAGCAATAGGTAATGAATACTGTTATCATCACTGCCTTAAAATCCTCAACATAGCTCCTCAGAGAAAGACGAAGACCCAAAGCTCAGCTTGACTTGCAAAGTCCTGTGTGGTTTGCCTCTGACAGCCCCTCCGGGCCCCAGCTTCCACCAGCAGGGACCTCGCTTTCCACATCATTCTCCATGGTCCTGCTGATCTTCACATGTGCCGGGCTCCAGAGAGCTCCAAGATACCCTGGCTGGTCACCGATGACTCTACCTTGTACACATTAGGTGCTCAACAAACATTTGTTAAATGAATGAACCTTGACATCTGCAAAGATCAAATATTTTCTTTTTTTTTTTTTGGATCCTTTTATGCTCACGAAGCATGGAAATAATCACAAACAAAAGAGCATGTGTTTGAACTGTGTGTTTGAAAGGGAACGTTAAATAATCTTAATTTGATCTCAAGTTAGAATACTACTAACCTTTTATTTATTTTTTACTCATTTACTTTTTTTTTATTCGTTGGGCTTCCTTGGTAGCTGAGACGGTAAAGCATCTGCCTGCAATGCAGGAGACTCGGGCTCTATCCCTGGGTTGCGAAGATCTCCTGGAGAAGGAATGGCAACCCACTCCAGTACTCTTGCCTGGAAAATCCCATGAACGAAGGAGTTTCATAGGCTACAGTCCATGGGGTCACAAAGAGTTGGACATGACTGAATGACTTCACTTTCACTTGAATACTACACCACGCAAGAAACACGCTGCGTGTCTATGAGAGAGGAGACCCTGAGACGGGAATAAAAAATCAGACAGTGTTCCTTGCAAGTAGAAAGCTTATTAACCTTTATCTATATTCTATGAGAAAGTTATTAAGAGAAACTTGCAAACCATCACTGGGAACAAGGTCACCATATACCGTGTCTTACAGCAATCTACGGCCAAATCAAAATAGTAAATAAGGGAGGAATTTGAGACTGGTACTCTTTTACCAACAAGGAATTAGATGCATCCATTGTTAAAGTTACTCAGGAAAAAAACCTAGTCCGAAGGAAAAGTACTCAAAGATTCATTTCAATTCTATTTTGCCGCTTTACATTTTTCATAAGGATTTAGATGCCTTCTGGTCCCATGGAAGGAAGACAGTGTTCAGGTGTTGAGGACACACACTGTGATCTCCAGGGACAGTCTGGCTTGTCCGGCGGCGGGGGGGGGGACCCTAAGAGTTGGGACAGGAAGGTCTTCAACATCTTTCCTTTATCCCTTCATAATGGCAAGTCCTTGAAGCTCGAGTTCTTAGAAACTCCATTTTGTGGGCTTAAAATTAAAA
>SJYC01117074.1:0-32673 GCA_006408675.1 Madoqua kirkii | reverse complement strand
TCATAATGGCAAGTCCTTGAAGCCGAGTTCTTAGAAACTCCATTTTGTGGGCTTAAAATTAAAAACAAAACACTTGGTCAGCTTGCCTGGCTTCTGGAACTGGAAGGCACAAGGCTTCAAGGGTCTGGTGAAAAATAATGAAGTCTTTTGTCTTGTCTGAGTGAGGAAATTCCCCATTATGCAGGCATCTGTAATCCCTTTATCCCTGCTCCCTGAAGGAGAAGGACAGGGGGGCATGCTCCTTCTCCCAGCTGGGGTTAGCGTTCCGCCCTCCTCTACCTTTGAAAGTAAAACAAGACTAGGACCCCTGATGATGACTCAAACGTGGGAATATTCTTCAGCAAACATGAACTCCCAGTTGCAAAAATATTACCCCTGGTTTCTTGCCAAGCCTTTGAAAAAAAAATATGAAAGATTGACTCCCCCCACCCCCTTCTCTGCCTTGCCTTTGTGCTGTGGAATTTCAATTACCCCTTATACGACAGCCATATATTTATATAAAATCTTTTATGGAGGTCGAGGGGAGAGAATTGTGTCTTAAGAAATTGTCTCTATTTTTCTTGACATGTCTCCATCTAAAATATTTTAAGACTGGCCCAAAGATGATGTTTCTAAGAGAGATCTTGGGGCTTTATTAGCCTTTAAACACCACGAATTGTTTATAGAGACAGTAGCAGGGGGTCCTTGGTTTCTTTCTTAGCTGTCTCCACATCTTCTTTCTTAATGTTCCCAGACACGGGATGGGAAAAGTCTGTACTTCTATAATGAAAGACAGAGGCCTGTGAGTCTTCAAATTATTTTCATACATTATAGAGAAATTAAATTACTTGGTATTAAGTGTCGGTATTAAATGTCATTACCATCTACAGGCATGGCAATGTGACTTCATAGAACATTGAATTTGAGGGTCCCCTTGTAAAGTATTATCAGATGTGGTTAATGTAAGATAGTCACATCAAGAGACTTACTGGAAAAGACCCCAATGGTGGGAAAGATTGAGGGCAGGAGGAGAAGGGGGCGGCAGAGGATGAGATGGTTGGATGGCATCACTGACTCAATGGAGATGAGTTTGAACAAACTCCGGGAGACACTGGAGGACATCACAAGGAAGCCTGGCGTGCTGCAGTCCATGGGGTCACAAACGGGCGGACACGACTGAGTGGCTGAACAGCAACAACAACAAGAGAGAATAGAGAGAGAGTCCTTCGGGGTGATGATGTAAAACCATGGCTTCAGAACTTGGGAAGAGAACAGATGAGTGCTTCCTGGGAAGGACTCTCACCTGCCTCCACAATGCTAAAGCTAACGGTGAGTTCCTCGCTCCTGGCCTCCGGCAATGAGAGAAGAGCTGCGTTTATAGGTTTATAGTTTATATCATACTGAAGATCCAGCTCCTTTGTGAGTCAGCCCAGTCCTGAGGACGGCTCTTCAACAGCAGCAGAGAATCAGTTCCTTCCAATCTTGTGTTTTTCAAGAAAATGTTTTCATATGTAGACATGTAACTACACCGACAACCAGAACCTCACTGTTTTAGATTAAAAAACGCAAGAAGCCGTAAGTCTTATCGTACACAGGTACCATAAAGTGAGAAGGAAAATGACCTCTTGAGAAACCCATGCCTTTAATGCATCTATCGAAATTCAGCAAATAAAATATCTGAAACCCCATACCATTCACTGTGAGGTGAACCTTGCTGAGGATTCAGAAAAATGTCAACTGCTCTGCAAAGGCTGAGCTTTTAAATAACAAAGATGAAATCTGCCAAATGTTGTATAAACCATTCAAACTGATTTTTCTAGAGATATGCATCTTCCTCTATTACTTGCTGCTTTACCCATCAATGATAAAACAGTAAAAGAAAGACCTAGTCAAAATATCTTCCCACATCTGTTAGGTAAAATCTAACAGCAGCTCTCCTAATCCACAGTATTAATACAATCATTTTGGGGGCTTATCTGAAAGTAATCTACAAATCATATACTATGTCAATGAAATATATTTTGATTACTACAAATCAGGTACTATTAGAAAAACAGAATATATTATTTTACTATGTAAGGTGATGGATGTTACCTAGACTTCTTTGTGGTGATCATTTCATAGTATATATAAACCTCCTAGAATCACTATGCTGTACACCTGAAACTAATACATATGTTAATTATATCTCAAAACATTTTTCAAAGTTCAAGGAAAGGGGAGAAGGCAATGGCAACCCACTCCAGCACTCTTGCCTGGAAAATACCATGGATGGAGGAGCCTGATAGGCTGCAGCCTATGGGGTCTCGAAGAGTCGGACACAACTGAGCTACTTCATTTTCACTTTCATGCATTGGAGAAGGAAATGGCAACCCACTCCAGTGTTCTTGCCTGGAGAATCCCATGGACAGAGGAGCCTGGTGGGCTGCCATCTGTGGGGTCACACAGAGTCGGACACGACTGAGCTACTTCATTTTCACTTTTCACTTTCATGCATTGGAGAAGGAAATGGCAACCCACTCCTGTGTTTTTGCCTGGAGAATCCCATGGATGGAGGAGCCTGGTGGGCTGCCGTCTGTGGGGTTACACAGAGTCGGACATGACTGAAGTGACTTAGCAGCAGCAGCAGCAGTAAGGAAAGAAAGTTTAGTTGGTAAAAGCAAACAAAACAAGAATATATTGTTTCAATTAAGTTATATTTTGCCTCCTTGAAATTTTCACCATTTTATGTTTTATTCAAATGCATGCACCCACGGATTCTTTTTTTTTTTAATTAACTAATTATTTTTCCTGGCTGCACCATATGGTATGCAGAAATTCCCCCACTAGGGATTGAACCCAAGCCCCTGAAGTGGAAGTGTGGAGTCTTAACTACTGGACCACCAGGGAAGTCTCCCACATAGCTTATTGCCTTAGTTTATTGTTCTCTGAGTATAGCTAATTTCTGCCCATTTACTTAGTCTCTCTATCTCCAAATGGTCTTCCAACCAGTCTACAAGGTTTTTAAGTACCAGGAAAATCTTCATAAGGAAAGCCAATGGTTAGGCAGACTTAACAAAGGCACAGATAAATATTTACAATAGTATTTAATATTTACATGAAATATCTGATTACTGTGTAATGGCAATTCTAATAGAGTCATCCTGAAAGTCTATGTATTTCTAAACATAGTCAATATATTAATACATCTATTTAATAAATCAAATAGCAATAATTTAATTTAATTAATAAAGGGTGCACTAATGCCCTGTACTCTCTTTTCTTAAAGCTTCAGGTTATTCTTGCTAACGACGGTTATAAGAATTTGCGGCGGTATCGGCAGGCTGACCAGTCTCAGCCTGCTTCCTCTCGTCTGCGGGGTCTTCCTGGTGCACTGAACGCCCGAGGGGCTGAAGCAGGTCTCACTGAGCTCTGGCAAGTCTGGCCCCGGGTTCTGGGACGTGCATGGTCCTCGCATCCTCTCGGGGATGCTGTACGTGGCCTGTGAGCCGTGCCCAGGGCACAGAGCTGCACAAAACTCCTGTGACCTTACCCAGAAGTCGTGAACTCCCGGGCTAACAGATGAAACAATAATTTGAAAAGAGAATGTGTTCCATGGGAAAGGGATAAGAAATTGTGCTCTGCATCGCGAAGCACTCTTAGGCTCCCCGAGAATCTGCTCAGAGAACTGGCGGCTCCAGTGTAGACAAGACAAGGCAGAGCGGGATGAAGAGGCTCTTTGCCCTCTCCTCAAACTCCCCTGCTCTCACAGCTAGCGAAGTGCACAGGGACAGGTGGACTTTGGAGGGAATCTTTGGGATTTAATTTGAATTTCTTCCTCTAGAAAACTCCAAGATCTCCTCCATCGGTTCAAAATCAGGTTTGCCACGATGCTCACATCCTCAAGGAAGATTCCAGATGTCAGTTCATCTCCGTTAGGGAAAAAGATCTGGGAGAATAAGACCCTCAGAGATGTCAGCAGATCAAGAGAATACCTCACTGAGCCCTCAGCCCAGGAAGGACCCACCCCAGCTAAGCCCTCAACCATCCTGAAATTATGGAGCGCCAATGCTATGTGCACACGGAAGGTTCCAGGCAGGAATTACAACCCCTGCGGAAGACGGTGCCATGGTGTCCCAGCCCCAGTGGTCCCTGGTCTGCCCGTGGTGCCCATGTTGGCAGTCATACCTTCTGGTCAGCTGCTCCCTTGCCCTGGGCACCAGCCCCTCTGAACCAACGATCTCAATTAAATCCTGCTCACCGTCACTGTTCTGGCTGCCAAGCCCATCAGGCTCCACTTTACCAACACCTGAGGCCACCCCCAAACCTCTCTGCGGGATGCTGGTCTCTACCTGTTTGACTAGGCTTCCTGCCAACGCCTCTGGAGGTGTCCCACTTCTGAGACAGGACTGTTTTATTTCCTGGCCCATCCAAGCAGAATGGAGACGTTCACAGCCTCCCTTTGGGCATTACAAAGATCACAGTTCCCCACGTCCAGGAGTTTCCATTAACTACTGGGGATGCTAACCTGGGCTGAGAAATCTGTGGTTAGTTCACAACTATATCCGACAATAAGCATCCAGCAAATAAATTAAACAAATGATCTGATGATACCCTAAAGATGTCAGCCAGTCTAGCAAAGCTTGGTGGTGGCAGTGGTTTGGTCATTAAATCATGTACGACTCTTGCGACCCCATGGGCTGTGGCCTGCCAGGCTCCTCTGTCCATAGGATGTCCCAGGCGAGAATACAGGAGTAGGTTGCCATTCCCTTCTCCAGGGGATCTTCCTGCAGGGACTGAACCTAGATCTCCTGCATTGCAGGTAGATTCTCTGCCGACTGAGCCACCAGGGAGGTTTCTCAGCTGAGCTGCAGCAGCACACTGCTTCTAGCTGGGTAAGCAAGGACTTTGGGATCAACCTGGAAAAAGAGTACACTGATGTGTGAAACTCCAGCACTCTGGCCACCTCATGCGAAGAGCTGACTCATTGGAAAAGACTCTGATGCTGGGAGGGATTGGGGGCAGGAGGAGAAGGGGACGACCGAGGATGAGATAGCTAGATGGCATCACCGATTCGATGGACATGAGTCTGAGTGAACTCCGGGAGTTGGTGATGGACAGGGAGGCCTGGCGTGCTGCAGTTCATGGGGTCACAAAGAGTCAGACACGACGGAGCGACTGAACTGACGTGTCAAAGCATTGTATGCTCCTCAGATCTGGCCTCTGCTGGACAACAGTGGACATTCTGCAGCAGGCCCTGGAGGATCAGCTTTGAAAGGTAGCTGCCAGTTGCTTGTCCCTCAGGGGCAACCATGGTCTCCCCTAACTTGTTGCCAATAATGGAAAATCACCTACAGATACCAACTTGTTTAACCCTCTCCTATGTCAGTGGCTATAAATTTACAGACCTCACTTAAGAGATGAGAAAACAGAGGTGCAGAGACATAAGCAACTTGCCCAATATCAGACATCCAGAAGGCAGGGAGCCAGGATTCTCACTTATTTTGGCTACAGGGCTGCTGAGTAAGTACTTGATACACATGCTCAGGTAATCCTATGAGGTCAAAATGCAGAGGGTGCAGGTTCGATCCCTGGTCAGGGAACTTAGACCCCATATGCTGTGTGGTGTGGCCAAAAGATTGAAAAAAAATGTGTGTGAAACTACTCAGTTTGGGTATATTGTTTTATTATATTAAAATATCCATTACTTCAGTGTAGGAACAATTTAGGGAAAAAACTTTGAAAAAAGTGATGAGAAAAACTGACTCAATAAGTCATTAAATATATTTAGGTTTTCAACAGTAAGTAGCATTCAACTATATTTTAAACATATTAATTCAGTGTATGGAAAATAAAATTATGTCATAGATCCAAACATCACATTACAAAAATCACACCATACTGAGCACTCAGAGAGGTTATAAAGATTCCGTCCCTAGCTAAAGGGATACTGACGGGGAACTGCAAAAGGATGGAACTTTCTAAAATAATGGAACATGTTTAATTATTTTATTCTGACATTTCTCGATGCATTCAGCCTCACAGGAATGATAATGCGTTTTTGCTCAATTTCAGGGCTCAAATTAGAGAAATCTCAGGAGAGGGGGCGATGCTTTTGAAAGCACACTGCTTGGTGTTTTGATTTCATCTGATGTGGTATAAAGGTCACTGCCTTTTGAAGAAAGCTTTCTCTAGTGGAGCTGAACAGTGTAGACAAGTCAAAACAAGAGTGAATTTAATAGCAACCTTGGATTTTATAATTTCGGGCCATCCTCTTTTTCACAAGACTCTCCAGGTAAGTCTTGTGCCAAGTGAATCACCTGCATTTAAGCTTTTGACAGTGTTCTCAAGTTCTGTTAAAATGCCCTATTTTTTGTCTCTCATCAAAGTGTTCCTATACATAGAAGTTCATTTCAATTTTCAAAGCACACATTAATGTCAAAAAATAATAAGTAGAAAAATACAACTGAAAGATGATTATATTATGTAGAACTATATACAGATTATAATATGTAGAAATCACTGGTGACCCCACCACTGATTCAACACTCTAACTCTCTCTGAAATTCTTTTTTCTTTGTGGACTTGAATTTCCTGTTCATAGGGAGGTATACAGTATGCTCTTTGCCAGAATAACTCAGATCCTATTTCAAACAGAAGATGGATATTTGAAAATGTGGGTTCCCTGCTAAGTGAAAACCCTGGTAATTCCACAGCTTCAATATCAGTACTAAGAACCAAGACCCCTCCATCAATAGGACTTGAATATTCATTCCAGGAAAATGAATGTCCAGGAATTTAAGGCCATAACTAAGGAGTAATTTCATTGTTAGCTTCAAGAACTTTCCGAAAATCCACTCATCTGAACTACAGACTAAAGGACCATTTTCTTTCTCTAGAAAGCAGGTCATCAACTGGACACACTGTTTCCAGTGTGAACTGGTTCTCTAATTGGTTCAGATTGGTTCTAATTGGTTCTCATTAAGACTCTGGCCAAGACCCTGCCCAGCTGGGTCCACCAGTCCTAAACATTTGAAGAATGCTGTTACTAAAAATCAGCTATATTTATTTTTGAAAGGTAATATACAAAAGTGAAAGCTGCTTAGTTGTATCCAACTCTTTGTGACTCCTCTGTCCATGGAAATCCCCAGGCAAGAATACTGGAGCGGGTTGCCATTCCCTTCTCCAAGGGGATCGACTTGACTCAGGGGATTTGAGTTCAGGTCTCCTGCATCGCAGGCAGATTCTTCACCATCTGAGCCACCAGGGAGGTAAAAATTCAGAAGACATAGAATAGAATAGATTTCTGCAGTAAAGATGGCAGCTCAGAGTCACCATTTATTTTCCCTGTTCTCAAAATCACCCCCAAATCAAGAAGGTGAATGAAAGAGCAGAAATGCAAACTCCATCTCAATAGCTGATGACTGAACTGTTGAGCCACAGATGGTAGAAAGGGCATTAAAAGCAGTGGACACATAAAGGTGTGTTCAGTTCAGTCACTCAGTCATGTCCGACTCTTTGCCACCCCATGAATTGCAGTACGCCAGGCCTCCCTGTCCATCACCAACTCCCAGAGTCCACCCAAACCCATGTCCATTGAGTCGGTGATGCCATCCAACCATCTCATCCTCTGTTATCCCCTTCTCCTCCTGCCCTCAATCTTTCCCAGCATCAGGGTCTTTTCAAATGAGTCAGCTCTTCAGATCAGGTGGACAAAGTACTGGAGTTTCAGCTTCAATATCAGTCCTTCCAATGAACACCCAGGACTGATCTCCTTTAGGATGGACTGGTTGGATCTCCTTGCAGTCCAAGGGACTCTCAAGAGTCTTCTCTAATACCACAGTTCAAAAGCATCAATTCTTTGGCACTCAGCTTTCTTTATAGTCCAACTCTCACATCCATACATGACTACTGGAAAAACCATAGCCTTGATGAGGGGGGGTTGCCCTCATAGTAAATATAAATCAAAAAATCACAATCACTTTATTGTGGTATTAATTCTTTTAAATTTATTAACATTGATACATAATTATAAAAATTTTTAAAATTCATATTCTTCTTAATCATCTCTTTAACCCCAATTTGACTACACTTAAGAAATAACTGACCTGTTATATGTCATATTTATCTCTTTCATATTTTAGATTCAAGCTTCTATAATATTTAGGTTCAAGTGTCCATGAAACCACCTGACAGAATATCTTCTTTTATGAATTATGATCTATTTTGTGATTTGTGTTCATATACAGGTGAGCATAAGGTGAATGTTTAACAGGTACTATAAATAAGTCAGGGCTTCCCTGATGGCTCAGGGAATAAAGAACCTGCTCTGATTCAGGAGACACAGGAGATGCAGGTTCAATCCCCTGGTCGGGAGGATCCCCTGGAGAAGCGAATGGCAACCCACTCCAGTACTCTTGCCTGGAAAGTCCCATGGACGGAGGAGCCTGGGGGGCTACTGACCAGACTGCAGTTCACGGGGTCACGAAGAGTCGGACACAACTGGGGAACGAAGCATGCAGCAGGCATATAGAAGTTAACTTATTTTTTTAAGGGTTTTTTTAAACAATGATACTCCATCTTCCCACTCCCATCCTATTAATGGAATCCCACTGGTAGGACACAGAGGGATCCTAAGCCAAAACAAAAAAAATTTGTTAATATATGGAACATGTTTTTAAAGACCAGAATTCTTCGGTTTGCGCATAGCTCACATGAATAAAATTGAGAGGAAGCTACAGTTTCTGTAGATCATGGCCTTGTTCCCAGAGCTGATAGGTAACAACAGCAGAAGACCACTCATCTCACACTGTGGGCAGAGGTCTTCTCGAATGACAAAGAATGCAAATTTTGGGTTTTGTGACTCAAACTAAAAATACAGAAAGCTTTCCCTTTTACCATTTCCCCCTTAGATTGTGACTTGTCCTTTAGACATCACAAAAGACGTAATACTTGTAAGGAGAAATTATTTCCATCTTTCTGCCATTGTCCGTACTTAAAATTTACGTTTAAGCGCATGAAAGAGAAAACAACCAATTGAGTTAGTAAAATATTACTTTTCCAAGACATCAATGACGTTTTAACATTATTTCTAAGCATACAGTTACTCAACCTACTTTCTAGCAGGAAGTATGCATGAATACTCAGAAAATTGTTCATTATTTAAAAAAAAAAACAGCTTTTTTTTGTTTCATATAACCCTACTGTGTTTAGTTGTGTATCAATGTTAAATGGTGTTACCTTAAGATTTTTGTGACTGCAGTCTCCTTTTCTAGAAGGTTCCTTGCCCTGATGCTGAAGACAGACTTGCGAAGCTGTAAAATTAAGAGTGTGACTTTAGTCCTCAGAATGTAAAGGGGAAACATAACAACAGATCATTACATACATGAAACAGCTATACTATTAAAACACTAGGCATGAATGTTTTCACTGAAGCATCGTCATATGACTGATTCTATCATTTAATTTCTACCCTTACTTTATTTGAACATAACTTCAAACAAGCTTTTTCAGCCACATGTCACAGCTATGGGGCAACACACTGGCTGTGCTCACTGGTAAGAAAATGTCCTTACATCTGGCTTCCCGGATAAGTCAGTGGTAAAGAAACCCTCTGAAATGCAGGAGATGCGGGTTTGATCCCCGTGTCAGGAAGATCCCCTCGAGGAGGAAGGGGCAACTCACTTCAGTATGCTTGCCTGGAAAATTCCATGGACAGAGGAGCCCAGTGGGCTGCAGCTGTAGGATCTTAAGGAGTCAGACATGACTGAGCATTCCTTCCAACCACACAGGCTTTTCAGTTCTCAAAGAATTCAAGGTTGCAATGGCCACTGGACCCCTGCTGCCATCTTTCAGTAAAATGTTCCCTAATCCACATCACGTCTGATTCAGGTTCTGGGCCTGTGACCCAATCCTAATCTGAATGATGAGTTTAGGAGCTTTTCGTTTTTTGCCTACAGACATGAAGACAAAAATGAGATGAACTTTAAAGGTTTCTTCCTTGTTGCAGTGATGAAATTATTGCAGGGGGAAGAACGAGAAAAGCAATCCTGAAGGCTGACTACAAACTGGAAGACACACTCCCCAAACTCAGCTTCCTAGCTGCAGAAGGTGACTGGTGACATGCATAGAGGAGCCAGAGCGGGTGGGAAATGGGTAGAGGGAGAGGACAGAGGCACAGCAGCCTGGAAAGATTCGGGAGCAAGGAGGGGAAGTGCAGACCACGGACAGTACTCGCACAAAGCCCTCTTCATTTTGATCAATAGATTAGATTTACTGAGTCCTTAGTATGATTTTAGTGACTATGGAGATAAAGAGCTCCTCAGAACCTGAGGTTTTGCTTATCAGACTCCAAAAGCCTAGTTATACAGTAAGTCTTCTATACACAAATGAGTTCTGTGCTGAGAGCGCGTTTATAAGTCCAGTTTGTTCGTAAGTCCAACAAATTTGGACTATGTCCAAAGTCAAAGCTGCGGTTTTTCCAGTAGTCATGTATGCATGTGAGAGTTGGACCATAAAGAAAGCTGAGCACCAAAAAATTGATGCTTTTGAACTGTGGTGTTGGAGAAGACTCTTGAGAGTCCCTTGGACTGCAAGGAGAGCAAACCAGTCAACCCTAAAGGAAATCAGTCCTGAATATTCGTTGGAAGGACTGATGCTGAGGCTGAAGCTCCAATTCTTTGGCCACCTGATGCAAAGGTGCACTCATTGGAAAAGACCCCGATTCTGAGAAAGACTGAAGGCAGGAGGAGAAGAGGGTGACAGAGGATAAAGTGCCTGGATGGTATTACTGACTCAATGGACATGAGTTTAAGCAAGCTCTAGGAGATGGTGAAGGACAGGGAGGCCTGGCGTGCTGCAGTCCATGGTGTCACCAAGAGTCAGACACGACTGAGCGCTGAACAGCAATCCACAAAGTTAGCTGAGGACCCCATCTAACACAATCGGCTGTTTGTACTGTACTGTAATAGGTTTATAATATGTTTCACACAAATATTACATAAGAAACAAACAAGCTCAAAAAATAAACAGAATACTTTTAATCTTTACAGTATAGTACCATGAAATGTGGAGCTTCCGCAGTAGCTCAGTGCTTAAGAATCCGCCTGCAATGCAGGAGAGCCAGGTTCGACCCTTGAGTTGGGAAGATCCCCTGGAAGGAGGCATGGCAACCCACTCCAGTATTCCTGCTTGCAGAATCCCATGAACAGAGGAACCTGGCGGGCTACAGTTCACGGGGTCTCAAAGAGCCAGACACGAGTGAAGCGACTGAGCACGCACTCACCTTGAAAAGTACAAGAACGCAGTACAGTGGCAGCTGGCACACAGGGGCTGGCAGCGGGCGATCAGGCCAGAAATGAGCTGCCGCCCCACTGAACTCTGGGTAGTCCTGTACAGCAAGGCGCAGAAAAGCACGCGCACTTGTAGAGGGCGCACACGTCTGACAACGCCCACCAGACACGTGAGCGAACGTACGTGAGTGGACATGGGAACACACGTTTGCATCTTTGAAAGTCTGCAACTTGAAGGTTCGTAGGTAGGGGAGTAACTGTGAAGCGAAGGCTGTGAGCTTCTCAGAAAAAAGCAGGATACCGTAGTTACTAAAGCGTTAGGTGATATGCACCGTAGGAAAGATGAGAAGGGGTGGTACGGTTCTGGGGGGTGGGTAGCTAGGCGTGTCTGAAGCAGTTAGAGAGACTCGACTGAAGAAGTAGGAGTCGTACTAGGCCTGGAGGCTGGTTAAGATTTCTGCAGGCAAAGGAGGCAGTGGGTAAAGGATTTAAGTTGGAAATGTGTGTGTGCTGAGTGAGGTGGTTCTTTCAGCAAGGCGAGTGGAGGAAATACTAAATGGCACAATATGTCTCAAACAAAGTTGAGGGAAGACGATCAAGCAGGAGACTGAACAACTCTGTATTCAGAGGAAGATAGACCATCCAGGGTCTGCTGAACAAAAGATAAGGAACTTGAGGTACAAAGTCACAGGGCCCCAGTCTGCAGACAAACCTGGAAACAGGAGGTCATGTCAACCCACACGGCCATATGGCCAGAGCTGGGGAAGAACTGGTCAGCCCAGCACAGCTGGCAACCTGCACGACACCTCCATCAGCAACAGACGCTCCTGCATCACCGCAGACCCGGCATGAAGGGAAGGACCACTGAGCACCCCAGCAGTGTCTCTCACGTGGGGAGAGCCAGTATACTCACCTATTCTCAGTAATGATAAATGGAGCTGGCTTCACCATTCCCTAGAACTCTTGGGAGAATAAATTAATGTATAGACAAGGAAACAAGAGCAGAAGTCATGTAGTTGAAAAATTACATTTTCAGGGTAACACACAAAAGCCCGCTTGCTGTGATCAAATCATAAAGCCTTCTTACGTTTTATCCCCTCGACTGACAAGTGACTTTGGGCACTGATTTCGCCGCCCACCTCCTTAGGAACACTGAGTGGAGGCCCTTTGGAGACAGACTCAGTGGAAGGTGTTCACACAGTCGCGAAAGGGCCCAGGCGCTGGAGGTCCCGAGGAAGCGAGTTTCGGGAGAGGCTGGTGGGCCCCACAACTCGCGTTTCATCTTCAGACGACAAAGACAGGCCGTGGCTGTGTCTTTCCCTTAGTGTAAGATGATGGTCTGAACGCAGTCACTCAGCTACAGGCCCTGTAACTGGGCAGCTGACACTTGAAACAGTGCTCTTCATGTTGGGACACACCCTTGAGAAACTGGGGACAGCATCTGTTCTATTGCTTATAAAATTATTTCTGCACTGCCCGTAATTTCTAAAGAAAAATGAAAGTGCTAGTCACTCAGTCGTGTTCGATTCTTTGTGACCCCACGGACTGTAGCCCGCCAGGCTCCTCAGTCCATGGGATTCTCCAGGTAAGCATACTGGAGTGGGTAGCCACTTCCTTCCCCAGGGGATCTTCCCAACCCTGGGAAGATACTTTACTCAGATTCTAAGTCACCAGGGAAGCCCAAAGATTTCTAAATGATTTCTAAAGAGCCTCCAAATCTCCTTTGTCCTAAACGTGAACTGAACAAAACAGAATATATATATATATTTTTTATTGGAGTACAGTTTCTTTACAATGTTAGTTTCTGCTGTACAGCAAAGTAAATCAGCTATACGTATACATATGTCCCCTCTTCCTTGGATTTCTTTCCCATTTAAGTCACCACAGAGCCTGGAGTGGAGTTCCCTGTGCTATACAGTAGGTCCTTATTACTTATCTATTTTATACATAAAAGTGTCAGAATACATTTCTAATTCATACCAAGGAGTCCCTGAGAACTGATTTTATAACTAACAGCAGAATAAACTGGAAGAATAAATACTGTAATAGAATAACTTCAATTCAACTTTGGGAGAGTCTCAACAGAAGAAAGACACCTAGATCTTCTATAGATACAGATGTAGAGAATTACATAGATCTATGTAGGTATCTATATCTGCTAGCCTTGACATGTATTTAGAAACTGTTGTTTCTTTCTGCAAATAAAGAAGGCCTATACTGGGACGATCTAGTTATTTGCTTTCTTTAGTAAAGCCTTGCACGGTTCTTTCAGCCACGGACAGGCTCTAAGCATCTGTAACTCGGAGCCATGCTGCTCTGCAGTGCCCTCTTCTGGCTGCAGAAAATTCTAACAGGCACCTGAAAAAATGGAACCTCGCAGTGTTTGGTGGAGAAGGAAATGGCAACTCACTCCAGTGTTCTTGCCTGGAGAATCCCAGGGACAGAGGAGCCTAGTGGGCTGCAATCCATGGGGTCGCTAAGAGTCGGACACGACTGAGCGACTTCCCTTTCACTTTTCACTTTCATGCATTGGAGAAGGAAATGGCAACCCACTCCAGTGTTCTTGCCTGGAGAATCCCAGGGACAGGGGAACCTGGTGGGCTGCCGCCTATGGGGTCGCACAGAGTCGGGCACGACTGAGGCGACTTAGCAGCAGCAGCAGCAGAGTGTTTTTGGAGTAATGCCTGTCTGCAGTATGTTGTTTAGAGGGTCTCTCAGGAAAGGCTCACGGCCACAATATTACTTGCATCATACATTACTTACACTGTTACATCTTGAAAGTCAGTTTTATTAGTTATTAAAAGACCTAGATCACCGACACTCTCTCTGAGCATCCTATATGTCACTCTATTTTCTTCTGACACAAAGCATTAGTATCGAAAAGACTGATGGGAATCTAAAAGTTCTTTTCTTTTTAAATCACTTGTTTATCCGGAGCTAGATTTTTTTTTTTTTTTTTAAGATCCTGTAATTTTTCTGGAGTAGGTCTCATTTCTAGTCATTCATGATTGATGTTTTTGGATAAATGATGTATGCTTTCAACACACATTTTCAAGTCTTTGTATACTTCAGATAATGTGAGTACTTCTATTCCATTGCTTTGGCTGTCCTCTTTTGGGACTCCTGAGATACAGCTGCTGGACATGTTTCACTTTCTTCAGTCTGCCATTTTCTTTTAAATCATTTCAATTTCTTTCTTCATTTTTTCCTGATTTCTTACAATTGCCACTCCTTCACTTTCTTTCTCTCTTAAAGCATCAACTGACGTATGTGATCAGGTTATGTTCCTTCTAATTTAGTCTTCATTGCTTTTATTTACATTCTTTCCTGAGTCCTAGCACCTTCAGTTCAGTTCAGTTCAGCCGCTCAGTCGTGTCCAACTCTCTGCGACCCCATGAATCACAGCACACCAGGCCTCCCTGTCCATCACCAGCTCCTAGCACCTTACGTATGAATATTTCCAATGCTTAGGTTGCTCCCCTAACCGTATGTGATATGTAACATCTTTTCGCTTATTTTGCAATAGCTAGCACAGTTTGAGCTCACTGTGAGTGTCTTTATGGCAGCTTTTGAGGTCCACAGGACAGCATTTTATTCCTTATAATCTTATACTTGTAACTTTTAACTTGTAATCTTTTACTTGTAACTTTTTTATGGAACTTCACTTTGATGGTTTTTGGTTGCTCATTTTCAGGCAAAACTTGTTTTCCTATATTTCCAATATTTCTCTCCTAATTTCAGAGCTTCCTCTTCTGTGTGTAAATAGCGCTCAAACGTGGCAGCTTTATTTCTGGGATTTCCTGGTTGCTCCTACCCCCTCCTGCCAGCACCAGCTTTTTCTGGGTCTGCTTTCTCGTCGACCACTCTCGTTAGTTTTGAGCCCACTCCTGTATGGTTCCCTTTGGTGTGGAAGCAAGAGGGGATCTGCCTGTTCCCAGAAACATTTGATGCCCTGTAACTAACCCTAGCTTCCTCCCTACAGACACCAAAATCCTGTGTTACTAACTGAATGTTTGTGCCTCCCTCCCAAATTCATACGCTGAAGTCCTCACCCCAGTGTGATGCTATTAGGAGAGAAGCCTTTGGAAGGCAATCAGGTTTAGGTTAGGTCATGAAGATAGAGCACCCAAGAGGGAATGAGTGTCCTTAAGAGACCAAGAAAAGATGTCCTTCTCACTTCTACTAGGCGAAGACACAGCAAGAAAGCAACTCAGGAAAAGGAGCAAACGCTGACTTTGCCAACACCTTGATCTTGGACTTCCCAGCCTCTAGAGCTGTGAGAAATAAATGTTTGCCTTTCAAGCCACCCAGTCTGTGGTACTCTGTTATAGCAGCTCAAACAGACCAAGGTACCATGCAAAATATGTGGTTATCAGTTTGTCTGAACCTGCTTTTACCTGAGTCTGTGGCTTACCTTGGTTTGTTGTAAATACTGTTTATAGACTTTTGGTGTATTATATAGGTATTCTGTCTGTTTATTTTCGTGTGGGAATTATAGGAGATTAAGAAACTATGCCAATGTCTCTGTCACTTTCCCAGAAGGCTCCTTAAGTTTCTCCTGTTGAATTTTGCAGATTGATCACTTCTATTAGTCCTTTTAAAGAACATAGTTCTAGTGACACTTTTATTGATTCTTTCTCTCCCATTCAATTAGTGTCTGCTTTTAGCTTTATTATTTCTCCCCTGCTGCCTTACTGTGTTGCTGGTTGATTCTTTTCTAAACACTTGAGTTAAATACTTGGAAGGTTAATGTCAGCACTTATTCCTTTACTAAATATGCATTCAAGGCCATGATTTTTCCTCTAAAAACGCCTTTAGTTACTTCTCACCAATCTGATATATACAACAAGCATTATTTTTCAGTTCTAGATGCTTTTTTTCCCATTGTGGTTCTCTCCATACTCCTTCAGTTATTTGGAGGTGGTTTTAAAATTTCTAAATGTGTGGGTGGTTTTTTTTTTTGTAGTCGTTATTTAGTTTCTAACTTTATTATATGTTGGCCAAATGATGCCTAACATACTGATTTGGCTTCTCTTCAGAATTCCTGCATAGTGTAGTCAGTGGTCATGTTCTGTAAATCATTCACGTGTTCTTGAATCAGAATGTATATTCTTCAGTCACTGAATGAAGAATTGTATAAATGGTCATGAAACTGGTAAACGGTATATTTCACATCCACTAAATCCTTATTCATTTCTTTGGCTCTTTGATCATATGGTGAGGTACTGTATTACGTACTTTAAACTTAATCTTCAAATTAATCCTCATAGGTAGGTATTATTATCTCTCTCTGTCTCTTTTTTTAACAGATGAGAGATCTGAGATTCACAGAAATTAGGTTCTCTAAGGTTACTCAGATAATAGATTGCAGAATTATGATTAGAGTTCTGGATTGGACAGTTTTTTACTACATCATGATGTCATGCAAAATATCATATTATTTTAAAAGTATTTAAAAGGTAGTATTAAATAAAAGAAAAATAAAAAAAAAGCATTTTGAAAGCTCTACTGTAATAAAATATTGTTTGCTTGAGTTGAAAGATTTGGTTTACACATACAACGTGCTCTTACTTGTCCCAATTCCTAATGTGAAATCTTAACTAACCAAATTCTTCCTTTGTTCTATGTAAGCATAATTGATCTTTCAGAATAACAACCATGAAGCATTAAAAGAGATCAATGACCTTTCTAACCCATTAGAGTCAGGATGGTTTACAGGATTTATATTTCACATTTACTGAATTTTAAAATCAGGGATCTGTCACAACTTTTAGCTAACTAGAACATTAATTCAATTTATTTAATCAACTGGAAGTAAACACAAGCCTATCAGGGAATATTAGATTCCTTTCGGGGTGCTCCTTACTTATATCTGAATAACCATCTTTCACTGTAGTAATCTTCAAAATGGAGCCACTAATATTTATTTGAGAAAGAAACCCACAACTATTTTAACATTCAACTAACTTTTCTGTTTTGGAGTTGTTAACAATACATTTCTGTTGCTAAGTGGGAAAAAGTTTGAGAGGCCTTAGTTTTCTTTTCTCACTTTGAAAATGTTGACAGATTGATATTAAGTGGGAAAGCAGTTATAAAAACACATCCATTAGCCCCAAACCATGGTCCACTGAGCAAGCTTGATGAATGTCATTCTGCGGGAAAAGTGTAGTATAATTATTGTAATGAACCACCTTATTGAATAAGTCTCCTACATAAAATATAGTAATTGGAAATAAGCAATTACTTAAAATTATACAGGTTGAAGGTGGTATCTCATTTATCTGTATTTGAATTTTTCATGCACCTGTGAACTGAAAATTAATCCCAAAGTGCATATGACAGATCCTGTGCATGGAAGATGTTTCTTTCCATAAACTTTTTTTGTAGAATCGACATTATGCTTAGAAAGGAAAAAATAAAATTAAAAGTGACTAGCGTCAGTGGTAGCAAGGTTAAAATAGACCTATTACAATGTACATAAAGGTGAATATCACTGCACTAGTAAGTCAGGAAGGTTTGAAAAATGTCTTAAATATGACTTTTGTAAAAAGGAGGTTTTAGATGATGGGTCAAGATTTCTGATCTTAAGTTATTTCAATAATGTAAATTCTGAATCTCAAGAAAACAACAGGCATGAAAGTTAGAACATACACATAGATGTATGTGGACAGAACTGGGCTTCCCTGGTGACTCAGTGGTAAAGAATTCAGCTGGCAATGCTGGAAACTTGGGTTTGATCCCTGGGTTGGGAAGATCCCTTGGAGAAGGAAATGGCAACCCACTCCAGCATTCTTGCCTGGAGAATTCCATGGACAGAGGAGCCTGGTGGGCTATAGTCTATAGGTTCGAAAAGAGTTGAATACGACTGAAGTGACTTAGCACACCTGCATGCACAATATATAGTGCTAACTAGTAATAAAACACAGTACATGCTGGGTAGATTTAGATTATATAGGTAAAAGCAAAATGATTTCATGGCTATTTTACATATATATAAAATATATATAATACACATATATGAGTGAATTCAGTCGTGTCCGACTCTTTGCGACCCCATGGACTGTAGCCCACTAGGCTCCTCCATCCGTGGAATTTTCTAGGCAAGAGTATTTGAGTGGGTTGCCATTTCTTTCTACAGGGGATCTTCCTGACCCAGGGATCTAACCCGGGTCTCCCACATTGCCGGCAGACGCTTTATCGTCTGAGCCACCAGGGAATCAGAAAGACAAAGACTGAAAATCTGCAGAGATTAAAAAAAAATGAGTGGATTTATGATTCTGGGAGAAAATGCCAGATGCTTTTACCAAAAGAGCTGTTTGTAAATTTAAAACCCACGGCACTCTGATAGTATAAGGAACAGCCCTTGGTCTCCAATTAGAATTCAACTGTATTTGAACTTCAGAGCCAAAGAACAAGAAATGTCAGCAGGAGTACCAACTATAACACGTTGAGACTTCAAGGAAAATAAAATTTGTAAGGACAACTATACTCAAAATGGAAGAATATTTTAAAAGTACAGCAAAATGTAGATTTCAAAGGTAGGTTTAGTTTCAGTGTCAGCTCTCTCAAACCTGTTGTGGAGACTGTACTGAAAACAATTAATCAAAATCTTTCTATATTATGTATAATATAGATTAACTTAAAAAACACTTTTTATTTACTTATTTACCTTTAGTTGGAGCATGTGAGATCTAGCTCCCTGTTAAGTAACTTCAGTCATGTCTGACTCTGTGCGACCCCATAGACGGCAGCCCACCAGGCTCCCCCGTCCGTGGGATTCTCCAGGCAAGAACACTGGAGTGGGTTGCCATTTCCTTCCCCAGTGCATGAAAGTGAAAATTAAAAGTGAAGTCGCTCAGTCGTGTCTGACTCTTCATGACCCCATGGACTGCAGCCCACCAGGCTCCTCCATCCATGGGAGTTTCCAGGCAAGAGTACTGGAGTGGGTGCCATCGCCTTCTCCATCTAGCTCCTTGACCAGGGATCAAACCTGGGCCCGCTGCATTGGGAGTGCAGAGTCTTAGTTACTGCGCCACCAGGGAAGTCCTTCGGCTGATTTACATTTGATCCCATATGAACATGCATGAAGGGCTTCCGAGGTGGCTCAGTGGTAAAGAATCTGCCTGCCAGTGCAGGAGATGCAGGTGTGATGATGGGTCAGGAAGACCCCCTGAGAAGGAAATGGCAACCCACTCCAGGATTCCTGCCAGAGAAATCCCATGGACAAGGGAGTGTGGTGGACTACAGTCCACCGGGTCTCAAAGAGTCGGACACGACTGGCCGACTGACGCACACACAGGTGGACGATGGTCCATGGGGTAGCAAAAGAGTCTGACACAACTTAGCGACAAACAAATTACACATGATTCCAGACCAAGGATGATCACACAATTATTCTGCAAAAAAAAGAAAATCATTGATAGGGAACCCCTACTCTCATGTTAGCTGAAAGCAGGAACATGTACTTTTGATCCAAGAGGACTGAGCACGCTGCATATAAAAGTCCCTAACAAATGACTGTCAAGTAAATATCATTCATGCAACTGCAACTGCATTTTAATTTGAGTTTAAAAACATACTGCAAAGATCAATAAAAATGGAAAAAAAAGTTTCCATTTAATTGGTGCATTTTTTTGTTTGTTTGTTTCCTTTCCATTATTATCGTGAATACGTGGGCAATTGATTATCTACTAAAGCCTTCACATGCTACAGAGAGAACTGGCAGGGTTTTCATACTGGGTTTGATGAACACGCTTCTTTCCTCCCCGGGACCACACTACTTTGTGTCTTTGTGATAAGGCCCCTGGGTAGCAGTAGCATCATGCTCTGTCCCAGTCTTCTCCCAGAGAGAGGTTTGAATGGCACTACAGAGTTGCTAAGCTATTATTTTAGAAAATTCTTTCAGAGTAAAAGCCCAAAGATGAAAACAGGCTATTCTCTCTCTTTTTTTAAGTGAGTTAACGTTCACCATGGAAATTATAGATCAGGCTGAGTATGTGCGGAGTTACTGGAACAAATCATTGAACACTCTATAATCATGTAGAAAATTATAAAATGCTGGATGGCAATCAACCAGTCTTTGTGAACAGTAAACCTTTCTAGAACAACTTAATTTACTTCTCGAGAGGCAAAGGCATTGGGTAGACAATGCGGGTAGCAAATGAAATATCATCAAAAATCAGACTTAAAAAAATCAGATTCATGGACAGTGAGAAAAATAAATCAGTTACTAATATATTGTGCTCAACTTGATTGCTACCTCTTAAGGTTAATTTAAGTAAAAGTAAATTTTCTTGGTTGATGACTGTAAGTGCACTTGCTGAATCTGACTTCATGGCATGGTTTAATCACAGTAACTTTTTTCTCTTTTTTCTTTTTAGGCCATTGTGTGTGGCTTGTGAGAGCTTAGTTTCCCAACCAGGGATGGAGCCTGGACCCTGGCAATGCAAGCACTGACTTCTGACCAATGGATCACCAGGGAATCCCCTAAAGTAATTTCGTTCGTCCAGTGTGACAGGCATATCGTATACTGTGCCAGGTATGATGCTAAGCATTTAACATATAATTATTTAATTGTTGTAACAAACCTTAACAATGACAACAAGCTCTTGTTTTTTAGATAAGAGTTGGCACTACATCACATAATCAGTATTACTGGTCTCAATGATGGTTCTATTTTGCTTCTCACTATCAGTTACATTCAGCAGATACGCTATCCATCATCTTTTCAAATACTTCCTTCTGCCTGGAGCACCTACTTTTTCTATTGCTCAACCTTCCTTCTCTGGTAGGAAGGATTATATACCTTCATTCTGGAGAAGGACACGGCAACCCACTCCAGTATTCTTGCCTGGAGAACCCTGTGGACAGTGGAGCCTGCGTCTATGGGGTTGCACAGAGTTGGACACGACTGAAGTGACTTAGCAGCAGCAGACCTTATCCATTCACACGTGTTTCTCCCCATTAGACTAAAAGATTCTAAAGGGCATAGTTCAAGGGCATAGTTCGCATCCCACTCACTGCTGAATTCCCATAGACCATAGGCGTGCCATACGAGTAATAGGTTTTCCATAAATGCTTGTTGAAAGACTGAGTGAATCATGAAGACTTATGAAAATGAAAATGGTAAACGAAATACAGTAATGACTTTTTTTCCACTTTCCTCCCCATTTGTACATGTGTTAGCTATTAATTACGAAGGCTTATTATGGAAATTTCTATGTGTTTAGCAGAAGACAGCAGACATTATCTGCTGTTGGAGAAATAAATCCTTACTGTCTTTATTACACGGGTTCCAGTGACTGTTCTGGGAAGTGCAGAGCCATTGGGACGGCCCTCCTCTCTCCGTCTGTTGCATGCTCATATGACTGGGATGTGCCCTCGCGATCCCCAGACATGAGGTTCTGACCCCAGGAGAGGCGCCCCAGCCAAGGCTGAAGGTCAGAAAGATCAGAGAGGTCCATCAGAGACAGTTTCTCAGATCCAGCCATGGTGGAGACCTGGACTTTGATGAGATGATTCAGTTCTGAGCATTGAGCGGGTTGCTGTTACTAACAGGTCTCCCGGAAAGCCAAGTTTCATGTTTCAGCTTATTGCTATTATTATTAACAAACACTCTACTTAGGAAATAGAGGGTTTAGTTTCAATAATTTGTTGTTTTTCAGTCACTAAGTTGTGTCCAACTCTTTATGACCCCATAGACTGCACCACACCAGGCTTCCCTCTCCTTCTCTTGGTGATGCTATCTAATTATCTCATCCTCTATCGTCCCCTTCTGCTCCTGCCTTCAATCTTTTCCCAGCATCAGGGTCTTTCCCAGTTAGTCAGCTATTCCCATTAGGTGGCCAAAGTATTGGAGCTTCAGCATCAGTCCTGCCAATGAATATTCAGGGTTGATTTCCTTAGAATTTCAATAATACAGGGGGGAAAATGAGTAGAAAACTGCTACCTGATTTTCAACTGCTTGCAAACGAGAAAGAATCCTTCAAGATCTGAGATTTATCCTTTAATTAGGAAGAAAGGGAACCCCTTGAA
The DNA here is from genome assembly GCA_006408675.1 of Madoqua kirkii. Lineage (NCBI taxonomy): Eukaryota > Metazoa > Chordata > Mammalia > Artiodactyla > Bovidae > Madoqua > Madoqua kirkii. Next base: position 10,390 of record SJYC01117074.1, on the reverse strand, counting down.
GATTCCCGTGGGGGTGTAGGGGAAAGGGAAGGGTAAGAGATGTGGGGATTGGCACTTGGGAACCCATTTCTATGAGGTTCGGAAGGACATTCACCCCAAGGGAAAAGTGGGACCACACTGATGTCTTTTTCCTTTAGGATGTGACTAAGCCACACAACAGCTTTAAAGATGTTAGATTTTTGTTTGCTCATTGCTTATGGAGAAGGACAGGTATTTTTAAACTATGCGATAAAAGTAATCAAACCGGGCTATTTTAAAAAACATGGTCTCTGCAAAGTGAGGTTGCCATGGGAATTTCTTACAGTTGTTCAAAGCCAGAGTAATTACTTGGGAAAAATTTGCTTGATATGTGCTTTTGCTTTCTTGCACTGTCTAATCAAACACACACCCACCCTCACCCCTCCTGGCTTTTGCTGTCAGGGCGTCCCCTTAACTGTGATTTCTAGGTTCCTGGGGACTCAATGTTCTTCTTTGGCGAGAAAAAGTAAGCTGCTCTAGTGCAGAGGGAGTTAGAAGTTTCTCCTGACAGGTAATTGTTAGGAGAAAAGTTTTATTAATACTCTATTGTTCCTTGGTTCACTGTATGAGAATCACCGGAAGCCAGCCTCGCATTTGATTCTGATTTCTTACTAGTTTTGGGGGAAAACAATCCGGGGGAATTTCTTTACACAGAGCCAAGGGCCTTGCTCTCCACTGGACACTGACTGGCGTTTCCAAAGGCAGCTGGAATGTAACAGAAATTTACAAGCACTTGCCGAGAAACCATCTGTTCAGGAATTTTGCGGTGTGTTTGTATATTTTTGTTTTTAAGTGGTTTTTAGAGGTTTTTTAAAAAAATGAAAAAGGTTTGCCATATTTAAAAAAACAGATACCAAGGACTTCCCGGTGTTCCAGTGATTAAGACTCCGTGCTTCCAAAGCAGGGGACGCAGGTTTGATCCGTGGTAGGGGAACTAAGATCATAGAAGCTGCAAAGCACAGCCAAAAGACAAAAAAACCTTAAAAGTATAGATTCCAGACTACTTTCTCCTTGATTTCTAAACACTTTCTTTAATTTCTTATCACTGAAATTCATTAAGTGGGATTTCCTGAACTGGTTTTCCCTGGCCCAGAGCCCTCAAGGATGACAGATCCTAGGTATTTATGAAGTGCACCAACAGCGTAAGCTGGAAACAATGAATCTTCAAAGAATTAAGGTTGCTTTCCTAGAAGCCTAAGGAAAGTGAGAGCTTTAAGGATGGGTGGCCACCCAGGGGAGTCTTTTTTTTTCTTCTGCTGTCACAACAGCATAGCTAGCTACTGCTGAGATGAACAGATGAACTATGGTCCCTGTGGGCCACCTGCCAGATGTTGAAGGCTGTGAAAAGATGAATGATATTGTTCTAACTGTAGTTTATCTACATATGGCCAGTGAGGGATGAAGGGCAACTTAAGCACTGCTGATGGTTTTCCATGTATAAGACCATGCACTGTGTGTTTGAATCAACCGAACTTCTAGATGGGGACCTCCCGCAGTCTCCCAAAGGTTCCGCTCCCTTTAGATCTGAAGGACTTGGATCCCCCGAGGATGAGGCTCTTTGCTAGTTCATCATATATTAGGGCATTATGAGAGGACTCAGGTTACAGAATAAGGCTATGATTGTTTTCTTACTTGGAAGATAGTTAAAAGTAACAGTTAAGCAAGAATATAAAAAGAAGCCACAAACACATAAGGACATTAAACAGATCAGAGATGGCACGTGAAATTCCTCGACCTAACCCAAGGTGGAGGTCACCCAGGGAGGCAGGGATGATGGTGAACTCCCAGATGTTCCGAATTCCCTTCAGATGCCCCTTCTCCCCCGCCTTCCAGCCTACCCCCACATCGATCTTTTATTTCTTCTCACCTATTTCAAAATAGTCTGTTCAGGAAACGTGAGAGACATCATGTTTCCTCGCAGAGAGAAAACACATTTTCAGAAATAAGATTTCAATTTTGTGTTGATATTTCCAATGGATACCATTAGTAGGGATTTAAAAACATGCAAGCTCTGGATTTGGCAAGTTGGGCATCTAATGATATCAGCTCTCAGGATCCTTCCTGGAAAGGGCAGGTCATAACCACCGCCCAGACTGGGGCTTCACAGCACATTCTCTGGCTTAAAGTCCGCTTCCAAAATACACTTAGAAAATAAGGCAATCTGTGTTTAAGGCAATCTGTGTTTAAGGCAATCTGTGTTTTTGTATGCAAAGTACAATTTCAGACTCATCTGCTGAAACCAGGCCCTTATCCTTTCAGGGGCTTATCCATCAACACAGAAATGTTTCTGCTTCTATGCCATGTACACTGCTGCTGCTGCTGCTACTGCTGAGTCGCTTCAGTCGTGTCCGACTCTGTGCGACCCCGTAGACGGAAGCCCACTAGGCTCCTCTGTCTCTGGGATTCTCCAGGCAAGAACACTGGAGTGGGGTGCCACTGCCTTCTCCAGTGCATGAAAGTGAAAAGCAAAAGTGAAGTCGCTCAGTCGTGCCGACTCTTCGCGACCCCATGGACTGCAGCCTACCAGGCTCCTCCATCCATGGGACTTTCCAGGCAAGAGTACTGGAGTGGGGTGCCATCGCCTTCTCTGATGCCATGTATACAATACTGAGGAAACATAACTATGGGGAAAGAGACATGACAAAGTTAATAAGAACTTTTTAAAAAGAGTATACGGAGAAGGCAGTGGCAACCTACTCCAGTACTCTTGCCTGGAAAAATCCCATGGACAGACGGGCCTGGTGGGCTGCAGTCCATGGGGTCGCTAGGAGTTGGACACAACTGAGTGACTTCACTTTCACTTTTCACTTTCACTTTTCACTTTCATGCACTGGAGAAGGAAATGGCAACCCACTCCAGTGTTCTTGCCTGGAGAATCCCAGGGACGGGAGAGCTGGTGGGCTACCCTCTATGGGGTTGTTCAGAGTCGGACACGACCAAAGCGACTTAGCAAAAAGAGTATAAGTCTTTGTGTATGTACATGCAAAGTCACTTCAGTCATGTCCAACTCTTTGTAACCCCATGTATATAGCCTGCCAGGCTCCTCTGTCCATGGATTCTCCGTGCAAGAATACTGGAGTGGGTTGCCATGCCCTCCTCCAAGGAATCTTCCCAACCCAGGGATTGAACCTGTATCTCTTTTCATCTCCTGTATTGGCAGGTGGGTTCTTTACCACTTGCACCACCCGGGAAGCCTGGAGAAGAAACACACTACAAAATAAATCAACATCAGCATCATGAGTGTGAGTCGCTCAGTCGTGTCCGACTCTTTGCGACCCCATGGACTGTAGCCCGCCAAGCTCCTCTGTTTATAGGATTCTCCAGACAAGAATACCAGAGTGGGTTGCCATTCCTTTCTCCAGGGGATCTTCTTGACCCAGGGACTGAAGCCAGGTCTCCTGCACAACAGGCAGATTCTTTACTGTCTGAGCCACCAGGGAAACCCCATCGTCATCATCATTGAGAATAAAATCACTAAACTATGGCAGAGAATGCGGAACTTGAGGGAGTGATAAAGGGCAGAAGTTCGTTTCATTCTGGGAGGGGATGGGAGAAAAGCAGAAGAGGAATAAATAAACATCCTCTGAAGTGTAACCTTCGGAGAATGGGGAGAGAAACAGAGAATCTTGGAGCGTGAAGGAATTGGTATTTTATGTCCACATAATAATAGAGAAGTATAAACCGTAAGTCCCCTATAAATGAACCTTCAAGTTGAGAACGTTCGAAGATTCCAGCATGCATTTCATCAGCACCGGGCATGTGTGACACCACAGCTCGCATCCCATCTTACTCATCTCCCACCCCTGACGACCCTCCAGCTCTCCCGTCTCCCACCCCTCTCCCTCCTCCAGTCAGAGCTCTTCCTGCCTGTCCCCTCGATGCCAGCCTGTGTGCCAGCTGCTGTACTGTACGACTGTACTTTTCAAGGTGCTGAACTCTGAGATTAAAAGTGTTTATTTTTTGTGTTTGGTTCTCATGTATGATGTGTGAAAAGTGTCATAAAGCTATTATAATACAGTACAATACAGCTGACTGTGATAGTTGGGTGCCAAGGCTAATTTTGTTGGCTTAAGAACAAACCGGACTTTCGAGTGCGCTCTTGGAACAGAACTTGCTTGTATGTAGAGGACTTACTCTATTTGATGGTGAGCCACAGAAAAACGGAGGCAACAATTTAAAGGGTTAAAATAGAAGCTAGGAGTTCCAAAAGAGAAATAAGTGCAATTGAATTAGATGCTTTTGCAAACAAACTCTAGTGTGTAATCTCTTTCACAAACTCCATGATCCGTCTTTCATTTTCTAACTGTGGAATTTGGGAAAAAATTCCCTATCTACTTTTCAAATGATAAGTGAAAGTCACTCAGTCGTGTCCAACTCTTTGCAAACTCATGGACCATAGTCCACCAGGCTCCTCTGTCCATGAATTCTCCAGGCAAGAATACTGGAGTGGGTTGCCATTCCCTTCTCCAGGGGATCTTCCTGACCTAGCGATCAAACCCAGGTCTCCTGCACTGCAGGCAGACTCTTTACTATCTGATGCACCAGGGAAACCCAAATGATAGAGACATAGGTAAATCAGAACACGAATAAGAAAATGTGCCTAGAGATCATACCTGCCACGGGCCTTAGGAAACTCAACAAATGGTGGTTATTGGGACTAATTTTAGAGAAGCTTGCTCTGGTTAGTCTCCTTGGTATAATAACTGGAGTAAATATGGTCTCTTGCAGAAAGCAGTGTACAGGCCACCGTTAAACCTGGGCTGAAGTTGAGAGCTCAGAGACCTTCCTTTTGCACATGAAAACCTGCAGGTTTGGGGAGACTGTCCACCTACCGGAAGTCATCCAGCTGTCACACGTCCTGGCTCAAAAGCTGACTTGTAGAAATGCGAATTTTAAATTTCCAAATGCTAGGTTTGATGATCTGGTCAAACGCTAAAATTATTCTCTTCATTATTCTCCTGAGGCATTAGGATTTCAGGACCCAGTTACTTGCCATGGTTTTTTCTCTAACACCACCACCCCCATCTTTGCTCAATTGCCTCGGACTCTTGGCGACCTCCTAGACTTAGCCCGCCAGGCTCCTCTGTCCACGGCATTTACTAGGCACGAATGCTGGAGTGGGCTGCCGTTTCTTCCTCCGGAGTACCTGCCCGACTCAGGGAGCGAACTGGTGCCCCTTACATCCCCGGCCTCGACAGGCAGATTCTTTGCCACTGAGCCACCTGGGAAGCCCTTTCCTCTAACAAAGGCCTAAGGAAAAATCTGGTTGCTGGAGACAGTGGTTCTTACTTTTTGGTCAATGTATTTGTTGTCCTCAGTTGCAGACCGTTTGGAGTGATCGCAGGACGAGGAAGATGTGGCCGGAAGGCTTCGTAAGAGGCAGCAGGTGTCCTGCTGCTGGCGATCGATGAACTGCTTCATGAAGCTTTCCCTTTGCAAAAGAAGCACACGACATCAAGCACTATTAACGAAGTGGAGCGAGGGGTGGGAGGGCGCTCTGCATGCATGCATTCGCCTGAGCTAAGTTAAAGACGTGTCAAAAGTTCATAGAAAATAAGACATGTTCATAGACAAGTGCATAGAAAATAAAACCAAGAGGTGTTTAGATTTAATTGAAAATATTATTTACAAAATGTTTAGAGAAAAATTCCTGCATCTTCAGTCATTCCTGTTTTTGAAAAGTCATGTCCCTAAAACTACTTTTATGCAACAATATTCAGTAATTAATGGTATCTTTAGAATCTTATTGTGGTAATAAGATCTTAGTTCACCTCTCTGAATTTCCACTTATTGTAAGAATCCTTGAGAGATAATTTTACACTTAAAGACTCAAAATAACTCAAATGAAACTTCATCTGATCTCCAAAGCATAGGGAGAATTCAAATAACATCTTTTCAAATAACCACTAATCTTGAGTCTAATTTATGACTCTTTTATATACTTTGTATTTTCAGGTTTTAAATTTGTTTTATTTTTAAATCAGAAGTGCAAATATATTTTGATTTGAATTTTAAATTTATGGCATGACCTTCAGTCTCATACTTTTATAACCTTCCCATAGAATTGTTTTTAAAAGTAGGTACATAAAAATGCCATATCTGACATTATTCTAGTTATATTTTGTAATTTTTGAGCTAGAACTGGAAAACTTTCCTTTAAACATTAAAAATAAGCGTTTTAAAGCATCTGCAGTATAAGTGTTTAACCTGATGGCAAAGGTGGTATAAAATCATATTAGTATGAGTATAAAATGCCATGGTTCCTCGTTTAAAAAACTGGGAGACAAAGTATATTGTACCCAGACACGGCATTCTAAACAAATGCTGCCACAGTCGTCCAGAAACCTGGCCGGTGGTCATTTCTCCATTTAGTTGAACTCAGAAGGGTCTCAGAGGCAAGTTTATCCTGACATGCTTGAGGGTCAGAGGCCAGTGTCTGCCTATGCACCATCTCTGCAAGTTGGACCACCTGCACCAGTTCCCTGGGATGCCAATTCCTGAGGAGCGGTCTCAGGCAGAAGCAGGGCCGGGCGGCATGCTTCCTGCCCAGGCTAACACAGCTGACTCTGCTCTGGGTGTACTGTTTAAAGGGATCAACGATTTTTAAGAGAGGAAGGCAGAATAGCAGATGGATAATAACGGAGAAAGAAGCCGCACCCACACGAGTTTGAAAGGGATGAATGAATCGGACTTAAGATGAATGTTTTACAGGGTATTTGAGATAGACAAGTAAGGAAATACTTTAATACCTGATTTTAGGAACTGTAAAATCTGAAGGAAGCTTTGAGATCTTCACCATTTGCGGTCTGTTCGGAAATTTTTCAAAGATGCGAAGTCGCAAAGGGAGCTTTTCCTTGGTGTCTGCGTTTGCTTCACTTTGCTTTAACTAAGGAAAAAATAAGAGGAAAGGAAGGACTCTATATGTCACAGTCTATCAGAATATTTGAATCAAAGGAATAATAAGTTATTACAGGAAGAAACAGCAGGTGGCAGTAAAGCCCCACCAAGTATTCAAAGTCTGAGCACAGAAAACAAAAACCCAACCAAAGCTAAACCAGAAAAAATAAAATTAGAAGAAAAATTTTTATTTTACTCTGAAATATAATCCCCTTTCCATACCAAACATGATTTTTTTTATTGTTGACTGACATTATCACTAACATATTTAAACAGCAGTTAAAAGTAGTTACATAAAAATGTCATATCTGACATTATTCTAGTTATATTTTGTAATTTTTGAGCTAGAACTGGAAAACTTTCCTTTAAACATTAAAAATAAGCGTTTTAAAGCATCTGCAGTATAAGTGTTTAACCTGATGGCAAAGGTGGTATAAAATCATATTAGTATGAGTATAAAATGCCATGGTTCCTCGTTTAAAAAACTGGGAGACAAAGTATATTGTACCCAGACACGGCATTCTAAACAAATGCTGCCACAGTCGTCCAGAAACCTGGCCGGTGGTCATTTCTCCATTTAGTTGAACTCAGAAGGGTCTCAGAGGCAAGTTTATCCTGACATGCTTGAGGGTCAGAGGCCAGTGTCTGCCTATGCACCATCTCTGCAAGTTGGACCACCTGCACCAGTTCCCTGGGATGCCAATTCCTGAGGAGCGGTCTCAGGCAGAAGCAGGGCCGGGCGGCATGCTTCCTGCCCAGGCTAACACAGCTGACTCTGCTCTGGGTGTACTGTTTAAAGGGATCAACGATTTTTAAGAGAGGAAGGCAGAATAGCAGATGGATAATAACGGAGAAAGAAGCCGCACCCACACGAGTTTGAAAGGGATGAATGAATCGGACTTAAGATGAATGTTTTACAGGGTATTTGAGATAGACAAGTAAGGAAATACTTTAATACCTGATTTTAGGAACTGTAAAATCTGAAGGAAGCTTTGAGATCTTCACCATTTGCGGTCTGTTCGGAAATTTTTCAAAGATGCGAAGTCGCAAAGGGAGCTTTTCCTTGGTGTCTGCGTTTGCTTCACTTTGCTTTAACTAAGGAAAAAATAAGAGGAAAGGAAGGACTCTATATGTCACAGTCTATCAGAATATTTGAATCAAAGGAATAATAAGTTATTACAGGAAGAAACAGCAGGTGGCAGTAAAGCCCCACCAAGTATTCAAAGTCTGAGCACAGAAAAAAAAACCCAACCAAAGCTAAATCAGAAAAAATAAAATTAGAAGAAAAATTTTTATTTTACTCTGAAATATAATCCCCTTTCCATACCAAACATGATTTTTTTTATTGTTGACTGACATTATCACTAACATATTTAAACAGCAAAATGTTTTATAAATATGTGTGCTAGAACTAGAAATCAAAAGAATTAAAAAAAAATAGAAATGAAAATCTCAAGGGGTAATGTTTGAAAGAGGGAAAATGTCAAGGAAATTGATCATTTTTTAGTTTAGAGGATTAATGAAAGAAAAACTCAAAATGGAAACAACACATTCGGTACACAGAGCCAGAGTTTTCTATGCAGTTATAAAGATACTCGGGAATTATTCAGTTACATGCCACGAGCTATCTGGGGATTAACAAGCAAATGGTTTTATTATTTGTTTATTTCTACTTCTATTAGTTTGTTTTTATATCAGATTAGGTTCATGGAAAATGAGGATTTACATTACACACTCTGAGCTGAGAGGTCAAAAAGTACTTTAATTCAGGCAGTCTTTCTTGGTGGGGTTAGGGAAATAAGTTTCAAAAGCTACTTCTTATCCCTCGTGGGGTATATGCTTTTACTTTAATGATGACAGTCTGTTCTGGGTTTGTGGAAAGATGAATGTGAGAGGCCAAGGAAGCCTTTATAAAGACAACGGAGGTGGCAGCTCTTCCTTCCTACCATGCACAGACAACCAAACCAGCCAGAGAGACCATGACTATTATGAGGGAACACTCCAAGTCCACTGCCATATATGGCTCAGTTGTCCAACTGCTTGTGAGCCCATAGGGAGATTCTATGTCCCGATTCCTAGTTTGGGAAACTTGCCCTTTTTTTCTCCAAAGAGTCCCTTGGACTGCAAGGAGTCAAACCAGTCAATCCTAAAGGAAATCAACCCTGAACATTCACTGGAAGGACTGATGCTGAAGCTGAAGCTCCAATACCTTGGGGACTTGATGTGAAGAGCCAACTCATTGGGAAAGACCTTGATGCTGGGAAGGACTGAGGGCAAGAGGAGAATCAGGCAGCAGATGAGATGGTTGAATGGCATCACTGACTCAATGGACATGAGTATACATAAACTCTGGGAGCTGGTGAAGGACAGGGAAGTCTGGTGTGCTGCAGTCCACGGGGTTGCAAAGGGTTGGACATGGCTTACTGATTGAATAACCACTAAAGGAACTATTCTTGCATTTTGGTTTTATATAATATGAATATCTGCCTTACCCACTTGTATATCTTCTATAGCTTTGTGAGTCATTGACTCTCTGTCTTTGGCGGTGGATCATTTAGGGAAGAGGCTACCATTGTTCACCGCCTTCTCCCTCCCTGATTGGGACACTGAGCACAGCACGCTCTCAGCAATCTGCCGGTTATGACAACGACAGAATCAGCTCCCAAAGGTGCATAACAAACCCTGCGAGCACTTCCCGGGATGCAGGCAATCAGAAATGCAGGCAATCAGAAAAGCAGCTCCATATATAAACAGAGATGCCAAAAGTTTATTGGCACAACTCATAGAAAAAGATCTGTAGTGGTAAGTAGAGCACCCAGGGGAAAAGAAAGACAGCTAATATGTTAACTCAGACCAGAGAGGAAGGCAATTATAAAGGGCCAAAGACAGGCTGAGAAGACAGAGCAGAAATAAAGTGTTTAATTCATGCGACTGCTGACTCATTTATTTACACATCGATGCAGTCACTTACAAATCAAATCCCATAGGCAGGTTCCATGCTAAGCTCTGGAGACAGAAAGATAACTAAGATACAGTATGTGCTCTCACGGAGCCCGCAGGATAACGGACAGTTATAGAAATAGATAATGACAAAAAAATATAATAGCCCTTCCAGCTGAGTCATACACAAACTGTTGTGAACACAAGGTGAGGAACAGAGGGAGAGATCAGAAAAAATAAAAATAAAGCAGGTGCCGTTTTTCCTTCTAGAGACTTCTTGGTGGCAGAATTGCTACACGTGATCACCTTAGTCAACACTGGAGCTGTAGGCCTGCCGGACTGGGATGCATCTTTTAGGAGAATTAAATGTCTTCAAAGAGACACAAGGGCAGATGGTATATGAATCAGGATATGCCATCAGAAAAAAAACATGGAGCTCTTTTCCTAAACACCTCTCAGCTGGCCCATTCTCCTGATCCCCACTGGTGAGCCCCTGGTCAGAAGCACCCCCTGGCGCCCGCCCACCCTCCCCCAG
>SJYC01117073.1:0-28428 GCA_006408675.1 Madoqua kirkii | reverse complement strand
CTTCAAGTCCATCCCACACCTGCGGTCACAGTCATCTCCTTTTCCGGCTTAAACACTTCGGTGTTGGGCCGCTGCTCTCAAACAAAACTCTCAGCCTTTAGGCTTCAGCAGCCGACTTGGTGACCTGTCCTCACCTGTCCCCACCTGTCCAGGCCTCACCTGGCCCTGGACACTGTGTTCCGCTCACCCCTGCCTCTCAGCTCCTCCAAAGTGTCCTAGCCTCTGACCCAGAGCCTCCGTCGCCCTGGGAGCTCCTCTCCTTCCTTTTCTCTCTTGTTGCAAGAACTTCTAACTTGTTTTTCTAATTTCAGTTCCGTCAGCAATTCCCCAAGAAGCTTTCTCTTGTCACCAAGGTTTTCCCCTCACAAGCCCAGGGCACACCGGGTGGGACCACGTGGAGTCGACGAAATCGGTGATTTCTTCTGCTTCAACCTAACACACACTGTTCCAGGTTCCTACGACTGTGGTAGCAAGTTGCTGTGAGGTCAAATTGCTTAAAACAACAAAAACTGATCCTCTCTGCACTCTGCAGGCTAGAAGTCCCGAGCCAGGGGAGCAGCAAGGCCGTGCCCTCACTGAAGATGCTGGGGAAGCCCTCCTCCTTCATGCTCAGCTTCTGGGGTGCCCCGTGTTTCCTGGCCTGAAGCTGCATCACTTCAGCCTCTCTCCCTGTCCCGCTTGGCCTGTGTGATTCCCTGTCTCTCTCCCAGAGGAATCTCCCTCTCTTCTCTCTTATGAAGACATCGATCACTGAAATCAGGGTTTACCTTAAACCAGGATGATCTTAACTGATTATACCTGTAAAAATCTAATTTCCCAATAAGATCCCCTTCTGAGGCTCCTGGTGGTCATTGGTTTGCGGGGGACACTGTGAAAACCACCACATGGAGCATCATTTGAACTTAGGGTGTCTGACTTGAATGCTCTCTCTGTCCTTCCTGAGACTGGAAACTCTTGGAGGACAAGGATCGTATAGGGATTTTCCATTATTCTGTATCTGGGGTCGGCCACAATAGTTGACACAAAGGAACCTAAACAGTCATTTGTTGAATAAATAATTATACAGATCAGATGGTGGAACTAAACTCTCCAGCGATAACTGGGAAATGAAAAAGAAGGATTTTAGGTATAGTCTGAAGAATGGAGAGATAAGCAGAAAATTTACTACTTGAATAAATTTGTTGGTGTGAAATACAGGTGTCTCTGGACTTACAGAAGACAATAAAATTAGACTGTGGCATTTAACCTGAACGTGTGTCTGCCACTGGTGAACAGAGGAAGGTTTAGAATAAATTTACATGTAATATTTTGCAACATTTAATCAAATATCCTAGAATACAATGTTTAATACACATAGGTTACCAATATTAAAAAATAATCCCATGCCTATGTTTTTAAAATGCATCTCATCTCATTCTAACTTGTATTAGACTTATTTATACTCCCAAAGCTTGTAAGCTCCTTAAGGGTAAGATTTCCCTTTAATTTACTTTTACAGCACCTTCTAGAGAGTGGAAATAGAACAACTGTTTGTGACTAAGCAGGTTTGAACTCAGCATGAGTTGGTCATTGCACTGTAACACTGAGAAAAAGCAGGTGAGAAAGTCTTTTGATGACTCCGAAGGCTCTTCAGGATCCTGCAAACTGTCCTTTTGCCTATCAGGCATTGCTGCCCCATTGATTGCCCAAAGGGACAATTAAAACAGAGAGAGAGGGACTTCCCTGGTGGTCCAGTGGCTAAGACCCTGTGCTCCCAGTGCTGGGGGCCCAGGTTGGATCCCTGGTTAGGGAACTGGATCCCACATGCCACAACTGAAAAGATCCCACGTGCTGTGGTGCAGCCAAATAAATAAATTTAAAAAAAAAATAAGAGAAAGACGAGCAGCTGCTGGAAAGGTGGGCATGTCTGTTTTCATGCTGAGGCACTAATGAGAATCTTCCACCTCGAGAAGGGGCCTCTTTCTGAGCTCCAGGGACCACGTGCTCCTTCTCTTGTTTCCAAGTAAGCAGCATCAACAAGGATGAAGAGACGGCCACCTGGCAGCCCGGCAAATCCTCTCCTGGGCGTACACCTCCCAGACTTGTGTGCACGCCCAGCATAGCTACGCCCTCCCAACCCACAGCAGTGTCGTCTCTAAGAGTCCCAAGCTCACACTCTCACGTGCCCATCAGCCCCTGAAGAGAAGAGCCAGTGGGGATCCACTGAAACATCTGAGCCAATGAACAACATCCAAGCACAAAACCGGGGTTTCTCGGTACAACGCTGAGCGAAGGAAGCCAGATAAAACACCCAAGTACAGACTGAATGATCCCTCGAATATCAGCTCCAGGCAGCGCCAGTCTGTCTGCTTGCTACCCGGAGAGCCTTGATCCTGGGGTGACGGAGAAGCTTGGTGACTGGATTGGTTACAGGGAGGGGCTTCGAAGCTACAGTCAATATTTCATGAACTGGGTGCTGGGAGGCTTCACTTTGTAAAAATTCAGCAAAACGCCTGCTTCGCTTCTCAGGTGGCACCAGTGCTAAAGAACCCACCTTCAAATGCGGGAGATGCTGGAGACAAGGGTTCGATCCCTGGTGGGGTTGGGGAGATCCCAACCCGCTCTTGTATTCTTGCCCGGAGCATCCCATGGATAAAGGAGTCTGGTAGGCTACGGTCCACAGGCACGCCAAGAGTTGGACATGAATGAAGCGACTTAGCACACATGCATGCATAAGTATATTATAGTCAAGTAAAAAGTTTTTTTTTTTAAAGACCAGATAATGCATTTGAGCACAATCATTTCATTCTTACTTCACTGCTATTAACCTCCATTACCTTGACCATTTCTTCTTCCCTAACCCATGATCAGGACTGAGCTCCAAAAAAATAAAAAGAAGACGAAAGCATAAGATGGGTTTAGAGGGTGTGCATATGTGGAAGGAATGGGCAGTGGAGGGGGATGAGGCAGCCAGGATAAAGGGATGTGTTTCATCCTTTTTGAAGCCACTGTAAAGTTTTTTAATATGTGATAAAATGGTATTCTAGTTTTTATCCAACTTCTTTCCCTTCTGCATGTAAGCACAGCTATTCCAAGATTAAATTGACCTTGACGCAAATGAGTGAATAATATGGATTATGTTGGATATACTGGGTAATAATCTAAGATCATTATACTATATCATAAAAGACCTCAACATACAGTGTTTGCAATTGTAAGTTTCCACTTAAAAATTATTTCAAAGATTATGATGCTTGAACGGAAGAAACACAGCACAAAGAATCCCAGGATTTTTTTTTTCTGTATTGAAAAACCTAATGTAAAGAACAGTCCAAAGGAAGGAGGTTATAATGGTTTCAACTGAGCATGAAGTCTGGCTGGAGCAGATAGACTACATGATAGCTTTGCAATAGACTCACATGATTTGAGAAAAAAAAAAAAGACATTTTGCAGAAAGGAAATTAGAATGAAAGGAAAAAAGTTTCAAACCTTGAGCTTTAAAAAAATATATAAATCATCTCAGCTCAGCGCTGTTCTGTGGCTCGGCATCTGTCTTGCTGAGATATCATTGCACATTGGGCGGCTGAAAGCCTTTTTCCTTTACTTGTGCTTCTCAAGAGAGTTGGGAGTAATTGGTCTGCATAACACATACCCTGTTCTGCCTCATCGCTTAAATCTTCCATATTTCAGCCTGGGCTTTCTTCTGTTAAAATAGTCAAGCATTATTCGGTTTCATTGCCTGTCTGAATGCAGCAACAAATAACTGAATTGAAGGATTACATTAAATAAATTTTTTTTCTAACTTTTGGTGTGATTTTCTAAAAGAAAACAATTTTAAAAGCATTCAGGCTTGGGGAAGCTTCTCATTTGAAAATCTAGTTCATGCTGGCTCGAAAAATGTGGATAGATCTGAGGGTTAATATAACTGAAGAGTATTTTGTGGCTCTTCCACATATGAACAAGGACCAGATTTTGCTCAGTCTGGAGGAAGGCTCCTCTGTGACACCTGAGTAAATCAAAGAGGAATTCTCTTTGCTTCTTTCCACGATGGCTTTTGCTGGCTTTTCTGGATTGATACATGACTCAGTAATTCAGCATGGAGACTCTTCCTAAAGCACAAACTACTAGTCTTCAAGGAAGTTTCTGTGGTTGTTTTGTTTTTGTGATTTTACAACCCAAACTGCAGATGCTGTATTGGCAGTATTGATCAAACATGTTGGTTTTTTATTAATGTCTCTATCAGTCAATCATAAAGAAAATTAACCCTGAACATTCTCTGGAAGGACTGATGCTGAAGCTCCAAATCTGTGGCCACCTGATGTGAAGCACCTACTCACTGGAAAAGACCCTGATGAAGACTGAAGCAAAACGAAGAAGGGGGCGGCTGAGCATGAGATGGTTGGAGGCGTCACCGACTCAATGGACAGGAGTTTGAGCCAACTCCAGGAGACGGTGAAGGACAACGGAGCCTGGCTTGCTGCAGTCCATGGGCTCACAAAGAGCCAGACACGACTTAGTCACTGAACAACAGCAGTGACATCCCTAAGCTGCACAGTGGGCATTTCATTCACTTTCGTGCTCTTGAAAGAACTGGATCTGAACCTAAGAACTTACAGGCTTTAAACATCCTGCAGAAAGTTCTTTGTGCAGTAATAGAGGTACTATTTCCAACAAGACTAAGCTCGCAGGAAATGTTAGCAACTTACTAACAGAAAGAAAACTATTAAAAAGCTAGAAAACCAAATTATGCTGAATGGATGTTTTCCTTACATTAATATTACTGTCCCTTAAAATCCTATTAATGGAATGAGAGGTTTCCTTGAGACAGCAGTAATCAAAAGACCTTGCTTTAGTGCGTTTTTTCTTCTAGGTCCCAAACACCTCTCTCTTACTTTTTATCTGTCTTGTGTTATTCAACCAGGACACAGTTGTTTCCACCAGGGAATTTACTGAGTCACAGAAACAGGTTTATTATAATCAAAAATGCAAGTTTTTTTTTTCTCTACTTCAAATGAAATTGTATTAGAGTTCCATGTCAACTAGATGCTTGGTTCTTGTTACGAGATGAATAGGGAAAAAAAAAAATACAGACCCAAGGGAATTCAGAAGATATATTTTTGTGCGCAACTGTCTTCCCCATTTTGCTTTAAGAAAATGTTGGAGATAGCATAGTCAGGAAAAAGTCAGTACTCTTTTTTCTATCAGTAAAAAAGTAAGAAAATGTAGATTTAAATTTTGGTTTTGTCCTATAATCCCTTAGCTGCTTTGGATTTCAATGTGCTCAAATGAAAAATGAAGATCTTTATTCTTTTACATAAATGCCAGATATATAAGTGAGATAGCATATTGCCTGTAATTTGAATTACTCAAGGGAAATGTGGTATAAAAACTAAAGTTATCACCAAGCCCCAGCAACTGCAGGCTCGACGTGAAAGTGGTCTCATCTCAGTGAGGGGGCTAAATGAAGAGGGGGCAACACGCATGCTGGAGACCCCCTCCTCCATCCAGGCAGGGACCACCTCACCCATTTCCACTCACTCCAATATCTTCTCCTTCACTGTGTGGACTGATATATTTTCTCAAGAATCTTGGTTTAAAAAATGAAAATAGAGAAAATAGAATTCCCTGGTGGTCCAGGGGTTAGGATTCCATGCTTCCAATGCAGTGGGCATGGGTTTGATCCCTGGTAGAAGGCAATGGCAGCCCACTCCAGTACTCTTGCCTGGAAAATCCCATGGACGGAGGAGCCTGGTGGGCTGCAGTCTATGGGGTCACTCAGAGTCAGACACAACTGAAGCGACTTAGCAGCAGCAGCAGCAGCAGAATTAAAATCCCACATGCTGAAAGGTGTAGCTAAAAAAAAAAAATAGAGAAAAGCAAACATTTTTCCTGAACTTGTGTTCCTTTCTCTTCTCCCTTCTTTTTCAAACTTGCTTCTTGAAACTTGCTTACCATCTGCTCGGCCCCTCTGCAATAGCTTCTCTGCACTCTCTCTTGAGTCCCAGGTCTCTCCCACCCTCAGTGGGTCTGCTCCTGATGGCGCCACCAACAGCTCCAGGTTGGTGAGTCAAGTGATCACTTGGTTGACCAGATTAAAACTGCTCACAGTCACCACTTCTGCCCTCCTAGCCACCACTTCTGCCCTCCTAGCTGGGTTTCCATCTTCATCCTGTCCCTTTAAATCGATCTTACAGAATACCTGAGGAAGAAACACCATCTTGCTCTAAATCTCCTAGTAATTCAAGGATCATCAATTATGTTGCTCTCTGTTGTTCAGTTGCTCAGTCATGTCAGATGCTTTGCGACCTGACGGACAGCAGCATGCCAGACTTCCCTGTCCTTCACCGTCTCCTGGAGTTTGCTCAAACTCATGTCCATTGAGTCACTGATGCCATCCAACCATCTCACCCTCTGTCACCCTCTTCTCCTCTGCCCTCAGTCTTTTCCAGCATCAGGGTCTTTTCCAATGAGTTGGCTCTTGGCGTCAGGTGGCCAAAGTATTGGAGCTTCAGCTTCAGCATCAGTCCTGCCAATGAATGTTCAGGGTTGATTTCCTTTAGGATGCACTGGTTATGTAGAGGAGAAATTCTGATATCACCATGGCTTAAAGCATCCCCTCACGCCTTGCCCTTACCCTCTAACAATACTGGTTTGTATGTCCACCCCTGCAGTTTTATTTCTGGTTCCTGCCTTAGCATATACCTTCCCAACACTTGCAATACACTTTCCGTCCACACTTGGTTAATTATAATACAGCTTTCCAGAACCATCTCCTGCAGGATGATTTCTCAGAATAACAATGGCTACTTGAAGTAGTAAATGTGTGCACACAGATACTCTGCTGAACACTGTTCATCGCCTCATTTACTAACATGCTTTAGTCCTTAATGTAAGCGCTTTATCCCCTGATGTAAGTACCAAAATTAGTTCTGTTACGTTACGGGTGAGGACCTCTAGGACGAAGGAGCTCAAATCTGTTCCCGAAGGTCACACAGCTAGAAGGGGTGCTCACTGGGGTTTGGCAACAATCTTTGAGGTTCCAGAACTTCAGCTTCTTTTTGGGTAGGGGGAAGCTATGCCAGTTTTCATTATAGCATGGGGGCTTAGTTGCCCTGTGGCAGGTGGGATCTTAGTTCCCTGACAAGGAGTCAAACCCATGTCCCCTGCCTTGGAAGACAGATTCTTAACCACTGGACTGCCAGTGAAGTCCCCAGAACTTCAGCTTCTAAACATTATTTTAGACTGACTGTCTCATCAAAATAACATTTTCAAGCAATAGATGCATTTTTATTTCTGCAGTTTGGTACCTGCTATTTCTTCTATATGAAATGTGTTTCCCTACTTTCTTAATGAAATCTGATTCTTTAGTTTTAGACATATCTTATCGACCTGCCTCCAGCGTGAGGGAGGCATGTCTTCCTGCTCAGGGCTTCACACTAAGGCTCCCTAATTCTGTGTATCTCTCCTCTATTAAGCTGACAAATTTTAATTAAGAGCAGGACTCTTTGTGGCCCCACGGCCTAGTACTAGACACCTGTACTCAAATGATAAGGATAACACAACAGTGATGAGGAACAAAAAAGGCAGCAAAGTGTGGCCCACAGACAAGCTGAAGGGGCCCATTTGTGATATTTCTCGTCACTCGGTTACCCTTTCCTTAGGTTCTTTACAACACAGAATCAGTCATGCTAACCAACACAGATGACTCTTCTGATTTCAGGTGAGCTACATTATTAAGATGAAGAGGAGAAATGCCAAGCCACATCAGATTTTCTATCAGAAACAAACTCAGAGAAAGCATTTTGTTCCTGATGAAGACTATGTTTCCAACTTTGTAAGATTAAAAAAATTATAATTGATTATAAATTCTATACAACATATCTGTGGTATAAAGCTTTACAAATGTATGGATTCTTGAACAGGACAACAGACCAGTCAATTTATGACTATATGTTGTGTTTTTAGAGCTTTCCATAGAAAATTCTAGTCTCATTAAAAACTTCTTTATTTTGAAATAATTTTAAACTTACATAATAGTTACAAAGATAATACAGAGTTCCTGTGCACCCTTGACCCAGTTTTACCCCATGTTAGCATCTTACATAACCACAGGACATTGATCAAAACCAAAAAATTGACCTTGGTCGACTACTTTGAACCAAAACGCAGAATTTCTGTGGAACTGTGGAACTTCCCAGATTTCGCATGAATGCCTTTTTTTTTTTTTTCTGTTTCACATCATATTTCATTGTCACATCTTGACACCCTTTTGTGTATGTGTGTGTGTTTAAGCTCTTCCTTACTTTCTGGCTCCACAAAAATACTTAAGTCTTATCTTGTGTTTTCCTTGCCTCAGCTTGAGAATCAGCCACTTCTCCAAAGAATATTGATTTTTTTTTTTTTACTGGAGAATGATTTTCAGAAACAAGAATCTTAGGACTGGGTTTTCTTGATATTACTGGCATGTCACTGCTTCTAGGCTCACTCAGAGGAAAGAGCTGGGAAATATATGTATGTACATGAGCCCTTGTATACACACACATCTGTATTTAGTATCTACTTATTTATGTATAAATGTAAGTACCAAAATTAGTTCTGTTACGTTACGGGTGAGGACCTCTAGGACGAAGGAGCTCAAATCTGTTCCCGAAGGTCACACAGCTAGAAGGGGTGCTCACTGGGGTTTGGCAACAATCTTTGAGGTTCCAGAACTTCAGCTTCTTTTTGGGTAGGGGGAAGCTATGCCAGTTTTCATTATAGCATGGGGGCTTAGTTGCCCTGTGGCAGGTGGGATCTTAGTTCCCTGACAAGGAGTCAAACCCATGTCCCCTGCCTTGGAAGACAGATTCTTAACCACTGGACTGCCAGTGAAGTCCCCAGAACTTCAGCTTCTAAACATTATTTTAGACTGACTGTCTCATCAAAATAACATTTTCAAGCAATAGATGCATTTTTATTTCTGCAGTTTGGTACCTGCTATTTCTTCTATATGAAATGTGTTTCCCTACTTTCTTAATGAAATCTGATTCTTTAGTTTTAGACATATTTATCGACCTGCCTCCAGCGTGAGGGAGGCATGTCTTCCTGCTCAGGGCTTCACACTAAGGCTCCCTAATTCTGTGTATCTCTCCTCTATTAAGCTGACAAATTTTAATTAAGAGCAGGACTCTTTGTGGCCCCACGGCCTAGTACTAGACACCTGTACTCAAATGATAAGGATAACACAACAGTGATGAGGAACAAAAAAGGCAGCAAAGTGTGGCCCACAGACAAGCTGAAGGGGCCCATTTGTGATATTTCTCGTCACTCGGTTACCCTTTCCTTAGGTTCTTTACAACACAGAATCAGTCATGCTAACCAACACAGATGACTCTTCTGATTTCAGGTGAGCTACATTATTAAGATGAAGAGGAGAAATGCCAAGCCACATCAGATTTTCTATCAGAAACAAACTCAGAGAAAGCATTTTGTTCCTGATGAAGACTATGTTTCCAACTTTGTAAGATTAAAAAAATTATAATTGATTATAAATTCTATACAACATATCTGTGGTATAAAGCTTTACAAATGTATGGATTCTTGAACAGGACAACAGACCAGTCAATTTATGACTATATGTTGTGTTTTTAGAGCTTTCCATAGAAAATTCTAGTCTCATTAAAAACTTCTTTATTTTGAAATAATTTTAAACTTACATAATAGTTACAAAGATAATACAGAGTTCCTGTGCACCCTTGACCCAGTTTTACCCCATGTTAGCATCTTACATAACCACAGGACATTGATCAAAACCAAAAAATTGACCTTGGTCGACTACTTTGAACCAAAACGCAGAATTTCTGTGGAACTGTGGAACTTCCCAGATTTTGCATGAATGCCTTTTTTTTTTTTTTCTGTTTCACATCATATTTCATTGTCACATCTTGACACCCTTTTGTGTATGTGTGTGTGTTTAAGCTCTTCCTTACTTTCTGGCTCCACAAAAATACTTAAGTCTTATCTTGTGTTTTCCTTGCCTCAGCTTGAGAATCAGCCACTTCTCCAAAGAATATTGATTTTTTTTTTTTTACTGGAGAATGATTTTCAGAAACAAGAATCTTAGGACTGGGTTTTCTTGATATTACTGGCATGTCACTGCTTCTAGGCTCACTCAGAGGAAAGAGCTGGGAAATATATGTATGTACATGAGCCCTTGTATACACACACATCTGTATTTAGTATCTACTTATTTATGTATATATCCATCATTATGTAAACGTATCTGTCTACATAGCTATGTGTCTCTGTGTCTATTGATGTGTCTATGTTTCCATCTATGCACCTATATGCCTACATCCCATCTTGCAATAAACTGAGTTCATACTGACACTCCTACTCAATTTTGTGTCAAAGAAGTCATCTGGCACTTTCCTTTTGTTTATCTGTAACTTCTTTCTCAGGCTTCCCTGGTGGCTCAGTGGTAAAGAATCCACCTGCCAATGCAGGAGACTTGGGTTCAATCCTTGGGTCTAGAAGATCCCCTGGAGAAGGAAATGTCAACTCACTCCAGGGTATTTGCCTGAAGAATCCCATGGACAGAGGAGCCTGGTGGGTTACAGTCCATGGGGTCACAGAAGAGTCGGACACAACTTGGCAATCACACAACTTGTTCCTCTGACTGTGTGGAATTTGGCTCTCATTAACTCCATAAACTTTATGTGTTCCACCTTAGTTGACAGGTAGCTAGTAGCAGTGATGACATTTACCACAGAATAAACCCCACACTTTACACTGGAGGTTCGGAAGACACACATTTTGTCCTAGTGTCTCTACACTGGAGTCTTGAACTCAACTCACACGCTGTCCCCATAAGGAATTTCTTTTCACAAACCACCACACCTTTTGCAACTGCTATTCTCGAGTACGCCGGTGGTAGATTGTAGAGTTGTTCAATTTTGCATCCTTTGATTAAAAGGGCTTAGTAAATGCACTATGAAAACACATTAGCATATTTCACGTAAAACAACACGGAAATAGGGGTAACATCAAATAAAATAGCTCACATGTACATTTTTCATTTCTTAAGAATAATCTAAGTCATTCTTTTAATACCAGAGTAAAAATATTCAATAGTCTTATGGCTGTGAGGATGCCAGCCATGCCCTGACTCCACTGTGTCTGCTGCTGAACAAGGGCAGCGGGTAGAATGTAAGGAAAGGCCCACAATGAAACCACTAACCCTCTAGTAGGAACGAAGAAAAAGACTGGCCGCTGTCCTTAGATAAACGCCATGGCTTCCTGGCCACTTTTGGTTGCGAAAAAATCAGTCCAATGCAGCCCAGACTCATACCTGAATCAAGCCTCACTCCCACTCTCCCACCTCCACGCCCACCCTCTCTGAGCTACAAGGGTGACTTCAGTTCTAGAACTGGGAAGGGGACAAGGTCTCTTCTTTCATTCATTCATTCATCTCCTTCTTTGGGGTCCAGCTCCTCCAGAGCAGAGGCCAGGATGGAGAGTTAGGAGCACCAAGCGTTGTCTGAGGAACCGGCCACATTTCAGGGTGGCCCTCTTTGTGGTCTGGTCTGGATCTACCCTGTTCAAAGCTGAGGGCCTTCTGTAAGGCTGACCAGTGTTAAGAGGCAGAGACACAAAATTCCTGCCTGCAAGGAATGATACTGACTAGACCAAGGTTGGACCAATCAGACCTTCTCCCCTTAGGAGGCTAAACTTGAGACAAAGAAAGTGTTATCTGTAACAAAACAAAAAGTCAAAATTTACATGAGACAAAAACAAAGATGGATTATTTATGTTTCCCTAAGGGCTTCCCAGGTGGCACTAATGGTAAAGAACAGGAGACGTAAGAGACATGCGTTCTGTCCTTGGGTCGGGAAGATCCCCTGAAGAAGGGCATAGCAACCCACTCCAGTATTCTTGCTGGAACCCTATGAACAGAGGATCCTGGTGGGATATGGTCCATAGGGCTGCAAAGAGCTGGACTCAAGGGCAAAGCACCAGTATCATTAGACCTTGTTTTCTTTTTTGTGTTAGTTATTCAGTCATGTAGGACTCTTTGCAAGCCCATAGACTGTAGCCTGCCACGCTCCTCTGCCCATGGAGTTCTCCAGGCAAGAATACTGGAGTGGGTTGCATTTCCTTCTCCAGGGAATCTTCCCAACCCAGGGATGAACCAGGGTCTCCTGCATTGCAGGTAGATTCTTTGCCATATAAACCACCAGGGAAGCTCTGTTTTTCCCTTAAGGCTGCAGTATCTCTTCCTCCCTCAACCCTATACAATCGCATCCAGATTGACACCTTCCACTATCATGCCAGTACAGAGAAGGCCTCTAGGATTGAAGCGTCAAAGAGGACAGGGATTTCTGTCTGGTTTGTTTGCTGACATAACCCTCGTGCCCAGAACACATGCCTGGCACATGGCAGGCTCTGGATAAACAGTTGAGAATGATCAAGAATATCCCTATTTGTATCTCCAGCCAGCCAGCCAGCCCTTACTCCTAAACTCTAGACGGATAGATGCCACCAACCATTAGGTCTCTCTACTCAGAGTCTCACTCACACCAGCCCAAGACGGGGTGATGATCTTCTCTGTACTAATGTTTCCTGGTTCAGTGAATGGTACTGTCACCCATCCAAGGAGATGAACCTGAAACCAGGAGTCATCCTTGAGATGCTCACATATGTCCTTCCACCCACAAGCTCACTAAGTCCCTGCTGATTCTGCTTCCCAAATAGCTCTCCAGTTCACACTGCCTGCCATCTGAAAGGCCTCCAGGGGCTCCCTATTGTTCTGGGGGCAGAGGGAAAAGTTCTTGGCATTTTTCTTCAGGCTCCGCGTGGTCTAAGTCCCACTTACTTTTCTATATTCACTTTACACCACTTTTTTCTGGGGTCACGCTGAACATGTTTCCTTCACTCTGGAATGTTCTTTCCTCCCCTCTGATAGCTACATCTCCAGGAAGTTCACCGCTGCTCCTTCTTCATAGGTCAACCCAAATGTCTCTTTCTCCTTCCCTACCACCCTGTCCCCAATCTGGGTCCAAGTCTTCTAGGAATTCCTCACTCAAATGCTGTTCTTCTCTGCAGAAATGTCATCTCACATTATAAATATCTATCCACTGCTTTGATTATTTTATTTATGTCCAATTCCTCCACTAGACCCTCAGCTCCATAGAGCAGAGAATTACCTGTTTATTCTTGTCTCCTTCATGCCTGGCCCAGTGTTGTGCACGTAGTAGGGACTTGAAGCTTAAAGGAATTGAATGAACATGCGAGAATAGAAATGCTCTAGCTAGAATGGACAAGTAGATGGGCTTCTTGGAAAAAAGAACAAAAGGGCTGCATGAAACTTGCGTCCTGAAGACATCAAGGCAATGATACCTCGTGTCCCGTGTTTAGGCACCCAGAGGACAACACTCACCACCTCATTCCTCAAACAAGTCTGAATGCAACTACCAAAAGCCTTTCTTCAATTCAGTGACAGCCGGACACTGCAGAAAACTGAAACCAATTGTCACTTTTTTTTCTTAGAACCATAATAATCCACTTTTCCATTGCCTGTGAAAGGATCTGATGAGAAAAAGTGTTGTTGGTGTTTAAAACTTTTGTTCTCTTAATTAAAGAAAGAAAAGTGAGAGAGCATCTCCATGGCTGGGCAGAGGGCTAGGCACTGGGCACGCTGAAGGGTAAGCCTCCTGCCTGGTTCGTACACATTATCCTTCCAAGTCTCACCTACAAAACTGAGAGTATCTTGCAGAGTGCTGTGATAAACTATAAGCAAAGTGATTCTGAACTAGCACAACTGCAGACTGATACAACCAACAAGCCATCAAGGTGAACCTGGACTGTAGCCCGCCAGGCTCCTCTGTCCATGGGATTTTCCAGGCCAGAATACTGGAGTGAGTCTCCAGGAGATCTTCCCAATCCAGGAAGACTGGGAATTGAACCTGGGACTCCTGTGTTGCAGGCAGATTCTTTACCAGCTGAGTTACCAGAGAACCCCAAACAGGCTTCAGTTCAGTTCAGTCCCTCAGTCATGTCCGACTCTTTGCGACCCCATGAATTGCAGCACATCAGGCCTTCCTGTCCATCACTACCTCCCGGGGTTCACCCAGACTTACGTTCATTGAGTCCGTGATGCCATCCAGCCATCTCATCCTCTGTCGTTCCCTTCTCCTCCTGCCCCCAATCCTTCCCAGCATCAGAGTCTTTTCCAATGAGTCAGCTCTTCACATGAGGTAGCCAAAGTACTGGAGCTTCAGCTTTAGCATCATTCCTTCCAAAGAAATCCCAGGGTTGATCTCCTGCAGAATGGACTGGTTGGATCTCCTTGCAGTCCAAGGGACTCTCAAGAGTCTTCTTCAACACCACAGTTCAAAAGCATCAATTCTTTGGTGCTCAGCCTTCTTCACAGTCCAACTCTCACATCCATACATGACCACAGGAAAAACCATAGCCTTGACTAGCTGGACCTTAGTCGGCAAAGTAATGTCTCTGCTTTTGAATATGCTATCTAGGTTGGTCATAACTTTTCTTCCAAGGAGTAAGCGTCTTTTAATTTCATGGCTGCAGTCACCATCTGCAGTGATTTTGGAGCCCCCCAAAATAAAGTCTGACACTGTTTCCACTGTTTCCCCATCGATTTCCCATGAACAGGCTTAGGCATGTCATTTTATGTTTGTTCACTGTCAAAAGAGACTGGAGCTATCTTATTAAACATCCTGAGTGCCGGGGACGAGGCAAAGAACAGTTTCCTTCTTTCGTTTCTTTTTTCTAAAGCTGCCTGGTCATCTTAGATGCAGTGCGTGGGCTTACTGCCTAGAGGCACGCTGGATCTTAGGTCCCTAATCAGAGGCTGAACCTACATTCCTTGCACTGCAAGGCAGCTTCTTAACCACTGGGCCACCAGGGAAGCCTCAGAACAAGGTTTCTGAAAACAACAGCCTCTAAAAGTGATCTGGTTTGGCTCAATCCCACATGGAATGAAATTTTGGAAGGGCTCAGTGAAATCCTTCTTCCAGGAAAGTCTCACACTTATAAACTTGACTCTTGCGGGAATTGTTCGGTTAGAGGCAGGAGAAAATGAGTCCAGCTGTTGAGAAATCTGCTCTTGGTTGGTGAAAGTTGCCCGACATTCCGAGAGGACCCATTGTCGCTCAGCTCTGTCACCTCCCAGAGGCAGAAAGAGGTCCTTTATTCTCGGAAGGTGTTTTTAGCTCTCAAGGTCTGCCATACTGAGTACCAAAAACTGGTGGCTTGGAACAGCAGACACACACGGTCTCAGTTCTGGAGGCTGGAAACCCCAAATCCACGTGTCTACAGGCCTGGTTCCTTCTGAAGGTTCTGAGGGAAGGTCTGTTCCGAGACTCCTAGCTTCTGGAGATGGTCCGAACCCCAGGTATTCCTTAGCCTGTACGCGCGTCACTCCAGTCCCTGTCTGTGTGTCTCCCTCTTCTCCTCTTTGTATGGGACACCAGTCATAGTGGATTAGCATTGCTGGTCACTCATGCCCGACTCTGCAACCCACCCCATGGACTGCAGGACCCCAGGCTCCTCCACCCACGGGATTCTCCAGGCAAGAGTACCGGAGTGGGTTGCCATTTCCTTCTCCAGGGGATCTTCCCAACCCAGGGACTGAACCCAGGTCTCTAGCATTGCTGGCAGATTCTTTACCACCTAAGCCACCTTAATGACCTCGACTTGACTTGATTTCAACTCAAATGACCTATTTCCACATCAGGTCACATTAACAGGTCCTGGGAGTTAGAGCTTCAGTGTATCTTTTTAGGGGACATAATTCAACTCACACTAGGAGGACACCAATCTTCACAGGTACCTCGTCTGTTTCGCTTTGACTTCCTGAATCCTTATTACCTGTTTAACTCCAAAACTCCATGTGGAATTTTGGCTGTTTCCCCATTTTTGCATTGATTTCTTCACGTCTAGGTTATCTTTTCTTTTTTAGATTGAGGTATAGTTGATTTACAATATTATATATGTTTCAGTTATACAACACAATGATCCATAATTTTTAAAGGTTATATTTCTTTCTTATAGTTACTGTAAAATCTTGGCCACATTCTGTTTGCTGTAAAATGGATGGTCCTAGCTTATTTATTTTATACATGTTAGCTTGTGTCTCTTAATCTCCCGTGTGCTTAGACACTCAGTTGTGTCCGACTCTTTGCAACCCCATGTCCATGTCCTATATGTAACCCACCAGGCAACTCCACCCATGGAATTCTCCAGGCAAGAATACTGGAGTGGGTAGCCGTTCCCTTCTCCAGGAGATCTGCCCAACCCAGGGATCGAACCCAGGTCTCCTGCACTACAGGCGGATTCTTTACCATCTGAGTCACCAGGGAAGTCCATGAAAGAGTCATCTCTGACCAAAAGCTTGAGAGTGGCTTCATGCTGAGTTGGGTTACCCTGAAGCTTCGAGAAAAATTCTGAGTTTACCAGCTCTCGAGACCACGGACAATTTACAGCTTTTTCAGAATATTCATCCTTTGGCCCTGGGCGGTTGAGCAGCAGGGATCCTAGATATCGGAGGCCTCCAGTCGCATGTAATTTCCAACTGTCATACAAATATTCAGTGGAAAGAAAAAAATCTGTGGGGTAGCACCATAGTAAATGATGTTCAGATAGCTAAAAAAATTAAGAATTGCTCAGTAACCCAGTGGTCTGTCTAGAAACTTGGGAGTATGAGAAGTCCAACAGGAAAAAGTGAGCAATTCGTCTTTACTTTCTTAACTGTCATTGCCCACCTCATGGAATTCACTTTACACCACTTTTTTCTGGGGTCACGCTGAACATGTTTCCTTCACTCTGGAATGTTCTTTCCTCCCCTCTGATAGCTACATCTCCAGGAAGTTCACCGCTGCTCCTTCTTCATAGGTCAACCCAAATGTCTCTTTCTCCTTCCCTACCACCCTGTCCCCAATCTGGGTCCAAGTCTTCTAGGAATTCCTCACTCAAATGCTGTTCTTCTCTGCAGAAATGTCTTCTCACATTATAAATATCTATCCACTGCTTTGATTATTTTATTTATGTCCAATTCCTCCACTAGACCCTCAGCTCCATAGAGCAGAGAATTACCTGTTTATTCTTGTCTCCTTCATGCCTGGCCCAGTGTTGTGCACGTAGTAGGGACTTGAAGCTTAAAGGAATTGAATGAACATGCGAGAATAGAAATGCTCTAGCTAGAATGGACAAGTAGATGGGCTTCTTGGAAAAAAGAACAAAAGGGCTGCATGAAACTTGCGTCCTGAAGACATCAAGGCAATGATACCTCGTGTCCCGTGTTTAGGCACCCAGAGGACAACACTCACCACCTCATTCCTCAAACAAGTCTGAATGCAACTACCAAAAGCCTTTCTTCAATTCAGTGACAGCCGGACACTGCAGAAAACTGAAACCAATTGTCACTTTTTTTTCTTAGAACCATAATAATCCACTTTTCCATTGCCTGTGAAAGGATCTGATGAGAAAAAGTGTTGTTGGTGTTTAAAACTTTTGTTCTCTTAATTAAAGAAAGAAAAGTGAGAGAGCATCTCCATGGCTGGGCAGAGGGCTAGGCACTGGGCACGCTGAAGGGTAAGCCTCCTGCCTGGTTCGTACACATTATCCTTCCAAGTCTCACCTACAAAACTGAGAGTATCTTGCAGAGTGCTGTGATAAACTATAAGCAAAGTGATTCTGAACTAGCACAACTGCAGACTGATACAACCAACAAGCCATCAAGGTGAACCTGGACTGTAGCCCGCCAGGCTCCTCTGTCCATGGGATTTTCCAGGCCAGAATACTGGAGTGAGTCTCCAGGAGATCTTCCCAATCCAGGAAGACTGGGAATTGAACCTGGGACTCCTGTGTTGCAGGCAGATTCTTTACCAGCTGAGTTACCAGAGAACCCCAAACAGGCTTCAGTTCAGTTCAGTCCCTCAGTCGTGTCCGACTCTTTGCGACCCCATGAATTGCAGCACATCAGGCCTTCCTGTCCATCACTACCTCCCGGGGTTCACCCAGACTTACGTTCATTGAGTCCGTGATGCCATCCAGCCATCTCATCCTCTGTCGTTCCCTTCTCCTCCTGCCCCCAATCCTTCCCAGCATCAGAGTCTTTTCCAATGAGTCAGCTCTTCACATGAGGTAGCCAAAGTACTGGAGCTTCAGCTTTAGCATCATTCCTTCCAAAGAAATCCCAGGGTTGATCTCCTGCAGAATGGACTGGTTGGATCTCCTTGCAGTCCAAGGGACTCTCAAGAGTCTTCTTCAACACCACAGTTCAAAAGCATCAATTCTTTGGTGCTCAGCCTTCTTCACAGTCCAACTCTCACATCCATACATGACCACAGGAAAAACCATAGCCTTGACTAGCTGGACCTTAGTCGGCAAAGTAATGTCTCTGCTTTTGAATATGCTATCTAGGTTGGTCATAACTTTTCTTCCAAGGAGTAAGCGTCTTTTAATTTCATGGCTGCAGTCACCATCTGCAGTGATTTTGGAGCCCCCCAAAATAAAGTCTGACACTGTTTCCACTGTTTCCCCATCGATTTCCCATGAACAGGCTTAGGCATGTCATTTTATGTTTGTTCACTGTCAAAAGAGACTGGAGCTATCTTATTAAACATCCTGAGTGCCGGGGACGAGGCAAAGAACAGTTTCCTCCTTTCGTTTCTTTTTTCTAAAGCTGCCTGGTCATCTTAGATGCAGTGCGTGGGCTTACTGCCTAGAGGCACGCTGGATCTTAGGTCCCTAATCAGAGGCTGAACCTACATTCCTTGCACTGCAAGGCAGCTTCTTAACCACTGGGCCACCAGGGAAGCCTCAGAACAAGGTTTCTGAAAACAACAGCCTCTAAAAGTGATCTGGTTTGGCTCAATCCCACATGGAATGAAATTTTGGAAGGGCTCAGTGAAATCCTTCTTCCAGGAAAGTCTCACACTTATAAACTTGACTCTTGCGGGAATTGTTCGGTTAGAGGCAGGAGAAAATGAGTCCAGCTGTTGAGAAATCTGCTCTTGGTTGGTGAAAGTTGCCCGACATTCCGAGAGGACCCATTGTCGCTCAGCTCTGTCACCTCCCAGAGGCAGAAAGAGGTCCTTTATTCTCGGAAGGTGTTTTTAGCTCTCAAGGTCTGCCATACTGAGTACCAAAAACTGGTGGCTTGGAACAGCAGACACACACGGTCTCAGTTCTGGAGGCTGGAAACCCCAAATCCACGTGTCTACAGGCCTGGTTCCTTCTGAAGGTTCTGAGGGAAGGTCTGTTCCGAGACTCCTAGCTTCTGGAGATGGTCCGAACCCCAGGTATTCCTTAGCCTGTACGCGCGTCACTCCAGTCCCTGTCTGTGTGTCTCCCTCTTCTCCTCTTTGTATGGGACACCAGTCATAGTGGATTAGCATTGCTGGTCACTCATGCCCGACTCTGCAACCCACCCCATGGACTGCAGGACCCCAGGCTCCTCCACCCACGGGATTCTCCAGGCAAGAGTACCGGAGTGGGTTGCCATTTCCTTCTCCAGGGGATCTTCCCAACCCAGGGACTGAACCCAGGTCTCTAGCATTGCTGGCAGATTCTTTACCACCTAAGCCACCTTAATGACCTCGACTTGACTTGATTTCAACTCAAATGACCTATTTCCACATCAGGTCACATTAACAGGTCCTGGGAGTTAGAGCTTCAGTGTATCTTTTTAGGGGACATAATTCAACTCACACTAGGAGGACACCAATCTTCACAGGTACCTCGTCTGTTTCGCTTTGACTTCCTGAATCCTTATTACCTGTTTAACTCCAAAACTCCATGTGGAATTTTGGCTGTTTCCCCATTTTTGCATTGATTTCTTCACGTCTAGGTTATCTTTTCTTTTTTAGATTGAGGTATAGTTGATTTACAATATTATATATGTTTCAGTTATACAACACAATGATCCATAATTTTTAAAGGTTATATTTCTTTCTTATAGTTACTGTAAAATCTTGGCCACATTCTGTTTGCTGTAAAATGGATGGTCCTAGCTTATTTATTTTATACATGTTAGCTTGTGTCTCTTAATCTCCCGTGTGCTTAGACACTCAGTTGTGTCCGACTCTTTGCAACCCCATGTCCATGTCCTATATGTAACCCACCAGGCAACTCCACCCATGGAATTCTCCAGGCAAGAATACTGGAGTGGGTAGCCGTTCCCTTCTCCAGGAGATCTGCCCAACCCAGGGATCGAACCCAGGTCTCCTGCACTACAGGCGGATTCTTTACCATCTGAGTCACCAGGGAAGTCCATGAAAGAGTCATCTCTGACCAAAAGCTTGAGAGTGGCTTCATGCTGAGTTGGGTTACCCTGAAGCTTCGAGAAAAATTCTGAGTTTACCAGCTCTCGAGACCACGGACAATTTACAGCTTTTTCAGAATATTCATCCTTTGGCCCTGGGCGGTTGAGCAGCAGGGATCCTAGATATCGGAGGCCTCCAGTCGCATGTAATTTCCAACTGTCATACAAATATTCAGTGGAAAGAAAAAAATCTGTGGGGTAGCACCATAGTAAATGATGTTCAGATAGCTAAAAAAATTAAGAATTGCTCAGTAACCCAGTGGTCTGTCTAGAAACTTGGGAGTATGAGAAGTCCAACAGGAAAAAGTGAGCAATTCGTCTTTACTTTCTTAACTGTCATTGCCCACCTCATGGCTTTTTTTTTTTTTGATATAGACTATTTTTAAAGTCTTTATTGATTTTGTTACAAAACTGCTTTTTTATGTTCTGTTTTTTTTGACCACGAGGCAGGTGGGCTCTTAGTGCCCTGATCAGGGATCAAACCTGCATTCCCCGCATTGGAAGGCGAGGCCTTAACCCCTGGACTGCCAGGCAAGTCTCACTCAGCTTCTTTAACCCAGCTTCTGCCCCATCAGAATCCCTGAGTGTGCTCTCATCACCTTACCAGTATGATGACCAATTTTTCATTAAACTTTGAAAAAGACTGTGATCAGGAACACATAACAGCATTCACCATCTAAGCCAGTCTTTAAGGGTACGGCTCGGTAGCGTTAAGTACCTTCACGCTGTGTACCAAAGGTCTCTAGAATTTTTTCATCTTTGAAAACTAAAAACCCTGTAGCCACTGAACCACAAGAACTCCTCTTTGCCCCCTGCAACTGCCACCTTACTTTCTGCTTCTGTGAAGCCAGAAGGCAGCAATCAGGGTTTAGCTGAGTGGATCCTCTGGCCACGACTTGTCTCCCTAAATCCTGAAGGACGTCAATACAGAAGGCAAGACAGAGATGTAAACGAACAATACTGCAGAGAAACTTAGCTTGGAGCTCACATTTTAAAGAGCACTAAGATTTCCGTTGTTTTTGTTAAAAGGATAATCAATAAGACAGGGAAGCTTCTTTACATGTCTACCCTCAGCTATGTTTTGGATGCGAAGCCATCAAAAAAAACCACACTTGAGCTCACATGGGACTTAATACAGAGTTGGGGAAACAGTTTTCATTTCAGAGCTTTGAATTTAATCTAGACAGACTATCTATACTTCCTTTTTCAATGACTCTTTCCCTGAGGCTTCTCTATGGGTTTTTTTTCCCCCTCGTAGTTTAATGAATTTTCTACTGCTTAAAAGAGAACCCTTTATATCTGTCTTGCACTGAATTTGCAAAAATCATTAAAACTGCAAGAACTCTCTTCATTTTCAAAGTTTGCAAAACTCCACCCACGCTCTCCAGGGTTTTTGCTACATCACCGAGCACCAAGGTCACCGTTTCCAGCTGCTTGCTCTATAGAGGACAGCGGTAGGTCAAGGGGGTTTTTAGCCTCTATACAAACTGATTTGGCTTCTCAGCTGCCAAATTATACATTTGCAATCTCATTTCTAGTCAATCTTCTGATCTTACGTAAAAAATATTATATATTTCTCTATTTCTGTCTCCAGGTCCTGCACTGGGTTTGGGGAATGCTAAAAAGAGAATCATGGTCTCTATTTAATTAGAAATGGGGTCACATAAATTATGGCAGCCAGGAAATGAGTGCTCCGGTGATACTGCTGCTAGGAAAGCAAGAGATAAAGTTTATGCAGATGCATAACTGGCGTGAGTTTGCAGAACATTATTTATTTCGAAGAGTGACAAAGGAAGAGCTATGTGAGCAGCTATAAAGGCACAACACTGGTAATGTCACAGAGAGAGGGTGGCCTGGGGATGAGCATTTATATCAGAGCCCATCAAACGTCATCCCCACGGAGCCTTTTTATTATTGCCCTCAGAATCCCATCTTTAAAAAAAAATATTCTTCTATCAAAATGCCTTTATGAAGCAATAAATAATTCACTGTTGTTCTTCTTCCTGAAGAAGAGCACATAGGAAGAGGCTTCCGGGCATTAGGATGCAGTGTGGCTGCCTAGCAAATTTCCTGCTAAAAGTATTTTAAAGTTGGCATTTTGGCTGGGTAAATGCACAATTCCCTTTAGGTTTCCCAAAGTGTCAAGGAACGCTGTTGGTTCTGTTGTTTGCCCTGAAAGAGCCCCACGGCTTAGCATCCCTGGCTGGAAACCACTGTTTTAAAGGGCAAGGAGGAGACTTCAGAAAATAAGGAGGAAAGGTAAGAGCTACGTAGGAGGAAGCCGATTCCACCACAATGGATCCCGTGGATTGTTCTTGCTCCTCGGGGAGCTTCTCCCTGCAGGGAGCTCTGGTGTCCTTGGCTAGAGGGCAGCCTGAGTTAGGATTCAGTCACGTTTCTCCCCTTTGTCACAGGCTGGGCTTCACAGTCTGGGCTCTTTCCTCCAGTTTCCTCTCTTGGATCTTTCCTCATTCAGTCGTCACTTCTTTCTTCTTCTCTCCCATCCTAGCTTCTTCACTGCACTGTCCAACTTTCCACCTTTGTCTCCCAAACTGTCCACCCCCGGGGATACAAGCCCTTCCCCAAGCACAAGGACCAACTTTCTCTCTCGTAGCCCCGTTCACTATTTCATATTTAATTCTCCATTTTAAAGGGGCCTCACACTGGCAAAAAATATCCGTGAGTCAACATATATTTTAACACAATTGTTTTTACCATGATCATAATAAAATACAGTAACAGTCTCTCGCAGCCTTTCTAAACTCTTAATCTGTGGCAAGCACATTATATCTGTGTCTAAGGAGGGTCACTGTTCCAGAAGGTTCCTGAGGCTGGAGGAACTCTGGACAGTGTCTGCCATCAGCGGAGTGAAGGGTAAATGTCGCAGCTCTTACCTTCTGCCAAAGTCCCAACCCCAGTGCCTCTGATTAGATCATCTGCTTTTTGAGGGGAAACAAACAACTACTTTGTATATAGCTTTAATGATTGGCTTGCTTAACTCACCTCCATTCCTCAGAAACCATCCATCACATCAACAATTATTTCATGGCTATAATGATGTCTGTGTCATCTAAAACACCATTGTTTATCAATAAGTTATTAACAGTCCTATGAATGAGCCTCCAGTACACCATAACTCATGGTTGGCATTTATACAGCTTTATTGTGACTCAGTACAGTGTAGAGGTTGAGTCTGGGCTTTTGGTCCAAACTGCCTGGGTTCAAATCCTAACTCTGCTACTTACTAGCTATATGACCTTAGGCAACTTGTTTAACTTCTCTGCCTTAGCTTCCTCAGCTATCAGATGAAACTAAGAATAGTACCTGCATCACATGGTTACTGTGAAAGTTAAATAGGTGAAAACACAAAGTACAGGGCACTGAGCTGGTGCTCAACTGTGACTGTGGCTATTATTGTTGCTGTTCAGTTGCTAAGTCATGTACGACTCTCTGCAACGCCATGGACTGCAGGACACCAGGCTTCCTTGTTCCTCACTGTCTCCTGGAGTTTGCATCTCTACACTATACTGAGTTCACGTTCATGTCCATGTAGCTATAAGAAGCAGTATATAGACTAACTGGTGGAAAGGGTCAAAGATTGGAAAAAAAAAAGTTTAAGTGGAATAAAGATGGATTTTGGAATATAGAGTGCTTTCTGGAACTTGAAACATTAAGAAAATCAAATAGTTTTTCACAGTTTCCCCATCCTCTTCTTTGGGAATAACAGAGTCAAGTCATTTAAATCCTTAATACCAGATTTGTAAAGCAAGGATGAAAGTGGTTATACAGCAGTACACATTTATTGGTTGTGTCTAATTATACTGTTGGTCAATTCTGAACTTGCTACATATTTATTCTACAATGAGAAGCCAGGAGAAGTATCTACGTCAATGGCACAAAGAACTTGCCAACTCTCATATGAAAAGCCTACTGCTGTTGCCACAAATTGAAAAGATCTGGAAGAAAGGTCCACCACACTCGGACAAGCATTTGCTTGTGTAGCCTCAGAACAGGAAAATTCAAATCCTTCCTTGACATCACACAGTGAGCATCTTTACATCAAAAAAAAAAAATTTTTTTTTTTTTTTACATGATTGACTATCCTTAGTTAAAAGCATGGGCTTTGGAGATAAACAAGAGTAAAAAGGAGAAATGCTTAAAATGATTTTGAGATTATAAATAACAACAAGACATTTAAATAGGTGATGTCTTTGCTTGGTAAAAAATAGACAACTTGATCCAATTTGAAAATTCTGAATATGTGGGGCCCTTTGAAAGTTCCAGATGGGATATTTATTAACATCCCAACTACTGCAGTGCCGAGGTGGGTGATCCAAGAATATTTACCCAGGTGCTCCCCTGCTTCACAAACTCTGCTTCTCAAAGGGTCTCTTCTCTTTGACAGAGTCAAATATTCAAGTCAAGTATCCTCCATGAACAAAAACTATGAGAATACTGATTCACATCTGTAATCTTTCGGCCATCAATAACGCAATCTTCACATATTTACACTGAGATATTTTTGGGAAATGATTATCAATGCCGTAACACCCAGTCTGTTTTCACATACAGCTGGGCACACAGTTGATCAGTTATTCTATCCCATTTTTTATACCTACTTTGAGCACCAGGACTAAATCCTCTTTCAGTGTCTAGTGGTCAGGCAGATTTATGCTTAATAGTTTTATGATGATGATCAAAAGTATTACATATAGCTATGCCAAATAGCAAGCTGGCCCTGAGGCTTTTCATTTCCAAACAACCTTCATTTAATAGCTGAAGGAGAATCTAAATTCAATTTACTATACCATGCCCATCTTAATTTTACTCAAAATAATGATATAAAAATATCCCTAGGATAATTACAGGGCAATAAAAATTTCCTTTGTTGATATTAGAGAAGGTTAAACTTAAAAGAAAAATATTTGCCAACTCAGTGTGTTAATTTATTAAAATCTTTGCTTTGAAGCTTGAACAGATTTAATATTACCTGTAAGCACATGCTTTGCCCTTATTTTTTTATGCCGATTTAAAAAATCCTCCGCCATACATTACTTACTTGTTTAAGCTTCTTTAGATCTTCATCAAGCTCTAAGTTGTCCAAAATAACAGCAACAAACAAACTCAGGAGGATCTATAAAATGGTTAAATAATAATGAAAAAACCCACGAACTATAAGTATCAAAATATTACCTATATGAACTAAATATCTACCTAAAGTATATGCTATATAGAATGCATTAAACACACAGTCGTGAGTCACTGCATAGGTATTTAAAGATATTCACAGCAAATACATTCAAGGAAATGCATCTGTTAACTGAAATCGACAATATAAAATATTACTTTACTTTATAAAGCTGATTTTAAATGAAATTTAAGAAAATTTTAAAATAATTCAACAATCTTACTTCTAAGACTATATCCAAAGAAAATGATCTGAAGTACTGATGAAAATCTTTATACCCGAAAGTGCTTGAAAGAGTCATTTATAATGATGGAATACTGGAGATAAAACCTAACTGTAGGTAAATAGCTAATACAGCTATAGAGATTTCTACTGTAACATTCCTGCAGCTACTACAAATGTCCATTGCGGTAGCTAGTCTCCAAGATGGGGAGTTCCCAGTTCACAGTCTTGAGAGTCCCCTTCCATGTTAAATATGGTTGGATTACAGAAATGATCATCTGTGACTTGCGAGGCTAGAAGGCAAGGGGCACTGTGGCCTTCACCGTGCTCTCTCTTGGCTCACCCACTCTGCTGGAAGCCAGGTGCCAACTCCCGAGGACACTCAAGTGGCCCTATGGAGAGGCCCCTGCGGCAACCAGCAGAGGCCTCCGGCCAACAGCCACGTGACTGACCCTTCTCAGAAGCATATGGATCCCCCAGCCTGAGTAAAGCCTTCCGATGACTGTAGCCACAGCCAGAATCTTGACTGCAAACTCACTTAACGCTCTGAGCTAGGAACACCCAGCTAGGCCTGTCCTAGACTCCTGATCTGTAGAAACCACATGAGATAACACATGTTTATGGTTGCAATCCCCTCAATTGTTCATAATTTGTCATATAGAAATAGATAACTAACACACTCATGAATTCCAACAGTATTGAAAACTGCTTACAATATTAAGTTAGTATACATATGTTAGAAGTGCGGGCTTCCCTGGTAGCTCAGTTGGTAAAGAATCCGCTTGCAATGCAGGAGCCTCCAATTCAATTCCTGGGTCGGGAAGATCTGGAGAAGGGATAGGCTACCCACTCCAGTATTCTTGGGCTTCCCTGGGGGCTCAGATAGTAGAGAATCTGCAGGCAATGCAGGAGACCTGGGTTCGATCCTTGAGTTGGAAAGATCCCCTGGAGGAGGGCATGGCAACCCACTCCAGTCTTCTCGCCTGGAGAATCCCCATGGACAGGAGAGCCTGGCGGGCTGCAGTCCATGAGGTCGCAGAGAGTAGGACACGACTGGGCAGCTAAGCACAGCATGGCAAGCAGCAGAAGTGCAAACAGGAACAAAATTAAACACTAGAGAAAACGTTAAGAGGAGGTACTTAGAAATGTTAATGGTGCCTGCCTGTGGGAAAAAATAATTTCCACCCCTTTCGTTGTATTTGCCAAATTAAAAAAAAAAAAAGGCATAAGCTTCATTTGGAATGGGTAAATAAGGTAAAAGAAAGAAAACAACAAACAAAAACGTAGAATTTAAAAAATATTTTAACTTCAATTCCCTTTTCAACTTTGAATTCTCTAAAGTCTCACATTCATTTGCTAATCTTTTCATTCCTTATTTATATTCTTCCTTTTAATTTCCCTCTTGGCAAATTATTCCCATTTGTTAATATTAGACTGTTAAGCACAAAGGTAAGAAAATCGAGGCAATTTAGTGATGATTCTCAAGCCCCAGAGAGATTGTTATGCAGAAGTTAATGCCTTTTCCAAGTTTACTGAGCACAGAACAAGGGGAGAAAAAGCCTTCAACTACTATAGAATTTTGACCGAATGTTTGGCTGAGGACAAGGGCCAGCACCCTTCATTCTAACAGTCCTATCATTCGGGATCCGACCGGAACTTAAAGAGGACACAGAATGGTCTAGACCACAGATTTCATTTAGCTTTTAAAAAACTGAAGTATAGCTGACTGATAACGGTGTGTTAATTTCTGCTGTACAGCGAAGTGATTCAGTTGCACATTTATACTAATATATATGGGTGCTCTGCTTAATCACCTAGTCACATTTGAGTCTTTGAGACCCTGTAGCCTGCCAGGCTCCTCTGTCCATGGGATTTCCCAGGCAAGAATACTGGGCTGGGTTGTCATTTCCTCCTCCAGGGGATCTTCCCAACCCAGGGATCGAACCCGTGTCTCCTGTGTTTCCTAGACTGTAGGCAGATTCTTTACCCTCTGAACCATATATATCATTCTGCTTTATATTCTTTTCCATTATGGCTTATTACAGGATATTGAATATAGGTCCCTGTGATACAGTAGCAACAGTAGGACCCTATTTTTTTTAATCCATTCTATATTTAAAAGTTTGTATCTACTAACCTGAAACTCCCACTCCAGCCCCCCACCCCAACTCCCTCTTCCTTGAAAATCACATCTGTTCTCTATTAGAGCATAGATTAAAGATCCACCACATCACGAATATCTGGACCCAGATGTATTCAGGCTTATTCTAAACCACAGGGTGCTATACAGGACATTTCACAGTTCACGCCAAGTCTAGCCCTCTTCTTGTGACCTTGAGGCTGACCTTGGCATTATCACCAAAGCGCTCTCAGAGAATTCTCCTTTCTCCTCTTCCTTGCCCAGATCCAGAAAGGCCACGTGGAGGGCTCGGCTGTGAGCCTGAGCTGTCTCCTGCCGCTTCTGTCTCCCCTGGGCACTCGGGCAGGCCCTGCTCTGTGTCCTAACCTAATAAATTTTCTCCCCAGTGAGACGGCAAACTCAAATCTAAAAAGAAAAAAAAAAATTTCCCTGATTGAAAAAGGGAAAGCCACAGTTCCCCCTCCCTTTTGTCAGAGCATTTCCTCCGGAAAACTTGTGCTTATAAATTCTTTCTCTGCCTCTTTGAGATGTATATAAATCTTTTAAAAAGCCAAATAAGTCACATTGTTGTAC
>SJYC01117072.1:0-15145 GCA_006408675.1 Madoqua kirkii | reverse complement strand
TTGAGCAGCAGGGATCCTAGATATCGGAGGCCTCCAGTCGCATGTAATTTCCAACTGTCATACAAATATTCAGTGGAAAGAAAAAAATCTGTGGGGTAGCACCATAGTAAATGATGTTCAGATAGCTAAAAAAATTAAGAATTGCTCAGTAACCCAGTGGTCTGTCTAGAAACTTGGGAGTATGAGAAGTCCAACAGGAAAAAGTGAGCAATTCGTCTTTACTTTCTTAACTGTCATTGCCCACCTCATGGCTTTTTTTTTTTTTGATATAGACTATTTTTAAAGTCTTTATTGATTTTGTTACAAAACTGCTTTTTTATGTTCCGTTTTTTTTGACCACGAGGCACGTGGGCTCTTAGTCCCTGATCAGGGATCAAACCTGCATTCCCCGCATTGGAAGGCGAGGCCTTAACCCCTGGACTGCCAGGCAAGTCTCACTCAGCTTCTTTAACCCAGCTTCTGCCCCATCAGAATCCCTGAGTGTGCTCTCATCACCTTACCAGTATGATGACCAATTTTTCATTAAACTTTGAAAAAGACTGTGATCAGGAACACATAACAGCATTCACCATCTAAGCCAGTCTTTAAGGGTACGGCTCGGTAGCGTTAAGTACCTTCACGCTGTGTACCAAAGGTCTCTAGAATTTTTTCATCTTTGAAAACTAAAAACCCTGTAGCCACTGAACCACAAGAACTCCTCTTTGCCCCCTGCAACTGCCACCTTACTTTCTGCTTCTGTGAAGCCAGAAGGCAGCAATCAGGGTTTAGCTGAGTGGATCCTCTGGCCACGACTTGTCTCCCTAAATCCTGAAGGACGTCAATACAGAAGGCAAGACAGAGATGTAAACGAACAATACTGCAGAGAAACATTAGCTTGGAGCTCACATTTTAAAGAGCACTAAGATTTCCGTTGTTTTTGTTAAAAGGATAATCAATAAGACAGGGAAGCTTCTTTACATGTCTACCCTCAGCTATGTTTTGGATGCGAAGCCATCAAAAAAAACCACACTTGAGCTCACATGGGACTTAATACAGAGTTGGGGAAACAGTTTTCATTTCAGAGCTTTGAATTTAATCTAGACAGACTATCTATACTTCCTTTTTCAATGACTCTTTCCCTGAGGCTTCTCTATGGGTTTTTTTTCCCCCTCGTAGTTTAATGAATTTTCTACTGCTTAAAAGAGAACTCTTTATATCTGTCTTGCACTGAATTTGCAAAAATCATTAAAACTGCAAGAACTCTCTTCATTTTCAAAGTTTGCAAAACTCCACCCACGCTCTCCAGGGTTTTTGCTACATCACCGAGCACCAAGGTCACCGTTTCCAGCTGCTTGCTCTATAGAGGACAGCGGTAGGTCAAGGGGGTTTTTAGCCTCTATACAAACTGATTTGGCTTCTCAGCTGCCAAATTATACATTTGCAATCTCATTTCTAGTCAATCTTCTGATCTTACGTAAAAAATATTATATATTTCTCTATTTCTGTCTCCAGGTCCTACACTGGGTTTGGGGAATGCTAAAAAGAGAATCATGGTCTCTATTTAATTAGAAATGGGGTCACATAAATTATGGCAGCCAGGAAATGAGTGCTCCGGTGATACTGCTGCTAGGAAAGCAAGAGATAAAGTTTATGCAGATGCATAACTGGCGTGAGTTTGCGGAACATTATTTATTTCGAAGAGTGACAAAGGAAGAGCTATGTGAGCAGCTATAAAGGCACAACACTGGTAATGTCACAGAGAGAGGGTGGCCTGGGGATGAGCATTTATATCAGAGCCCATCAAACGTCATCCCCACGGAGCCTTTTTATTATTGCCCTCAGAATCCCATCTTTAAAAAAAAATATTCTTCTATCAAAATGCCTTTATGAAGCAATAAATAATTCACTGTTGCTTCTTCTTCCTGAAGAAGAGCACATAGGAAGAGGCTTCCGGGCATTAGGATGCAGGGTGGCTGCCTAGCAAATTTCCTGCTAAAAGTATTTTAAAGTTGGCATTTTGGCTGGGTAAATGCACAATTCCCTTTAGGTTTCCCAAAGTGTCAAGGAACGCTGTTGGTTCTGTTGTTTGCCCTGAAAGAGCCCCACGGCTTAGCATCCCTGGCTGGAAACCACTGTTTTAAAGGGCAAGGAGGAGACTTCAGAAAATAAGGAGGAAAGGTAAGAGCTACGTAGGAGGAAGCCGATTCCACCACAACGGGTCCCGTGGATTGTTCTTGCTCCTCGGGGAGCTTCTCCCTGCAGGGAGCTCTGGTGTCCTTGGCTAGAGGGCAGCCTGAGTTAGGATTCAGTCACGTTTCTCCCCTTTGTCACAGGCTGGGCTTCACAGTCTGGGCTCTTTCCTCCAGTTTCCTCTCTTGGATCTTTCCTCATTCAGTCGTCACTTCTTTCTTCTTCTCTCCCATCCTAGCTTCTTCACTGCACTGTCCAGCTTTCCACCCTTGTCTCCCAAACTGTCCACCCCCGGGGATACAAGCCCTTCCCCAAGCACAAGGACCAACTTTCTCTCTCGTAGCCCCGTTCACTATTTCATATTTAATTCTCCATTTTAAAGGGGCCTCACACTGGCAAAAAATATCCGTGAGTCAACATATATTTTAACACAATTGTTTTTACCATGATCATAATAAAATACAGTAACAGTCTCTCGCAGCCTTTCTAAACTCTTAATCTGTGGCAAGCACATTATATCTGTGTCTAAGGAGGGTCACTGTTCCAGAAGGTTCCTGAGGCTGGAGGAACTCTGGACAGTGTCTGCCATCAGCGGAGTGAAGGGTAAATGTCGCAGCTCTTACCTTCTGCCAAAGTCCCAACCCCAGTGCCTCTGATTAGATCATCTGCTTTTTGAGGGGAAACAAACAACTACTTTGTATATAGCTTTAATGATTGGCTTGCTTAACTCACCTCCATTCCTCAGGAAACCATCCATCACATCAACAATTATTTCATGGCTATAATGATGTCTGTGTCATCTAAAACACCATTGTTTATCAATAAGTTATTAACAGTCCTATGAATGAGCCTCCAGTACACCATGACTCATGGTTGGCATTTATACAGCTTTATTGTGATTCAGTACAGTGTAGAGGTTGAGTCTGGGCTTTTGGTCCAAACTGCCTGGGTTCAAATCCTAACTCTGCTACTTACTAGCTATATGACCTTAGGCAACTTGTTTAACTTCTCTGCCTTAGCTTCCTCAGCTATCAGATGAAACTAAGAATAGTACCTGCATCACATGGTTACTGTGAAAGTTAAATAGGTGAAAACACAAAGTACAGGGCACTGAGCTGGTGC
This sequence comes from Madoqua kirkii, assembly GCA_006408675.1. Classification (NCBI taxonomy): domain Eukaryota; kingdom Metazoa; phylum Chordata; class Mammalia; order Artiodactyla; family Bovidae; genus Madoqua; species Madoqua kirkii. The sequence continues at coordinate 11,854 of SJYC01117072.1, read as the reverse complement.
TCAACTGTGACTGTGGCTATTATTGTTGCTGTTCAGTTGCTAAGTCATGTACGACTCTCTGCAACGCCATGGACTGCAGCACACCAGGCTTCCTTGTTCCTCACTGTCTCCTGGAGTTTGCATCTCTACACTATACTGAGTTCACGTTCATGTCCATGTAGCTATAAGAAGCAGTATATAGACTAACTGGTGGAAAGGGTCAAAGATTGGAAAAAAAAAAGTTTAAGTGGAATAAAGATGGATTTTGGAATATAGAGTGCTTTCTGGAACTTGAAACATTAAGAAAATCAAATAGTTTTTCACAGTTTCCCCATCCTCTTCTTTGGGAATAACAGAGTCAAGTCATTTAAATCCTTAATACCAGATTTGTAAAGCAAGGATGAAAGTGGTTATACAGCAGTACACATTTATTGGTTGTGTCTAATTATACTGTTGGTCAATTCTGAACTTGCTACATATTTATTCTACAATGAGAAGCCAGGAGAAGTATCTACGTCAATGGCACAAAGAACTTGCCAACTCTCATATGAAAAGCCTACTGCTGTTGCCACAAATTGAAAAGATCTGGAAGAAAGGTCCACCACACTCGGACAAGCATTTGCTTGTGTAGCCTCAGAACAGGAAAATTCAAATCCTTCCTTGACATGCACACAGTGAGCATCTTTACATCAAAAAAAAAAAATTTTTTTTTTTTTTTACATGATTGACTATCCTTAGTTAAAAGCATGGGCTTTGGAGATAAACAAGAGTAAAAAGGAGAAATGCTTAAAATGATTTTGAGATTATAAATAACAACAAGACATTTAAATAGGTGATGTCTTTGCTTGGTAAAAAATAGACAACTTGATCCAATTTGAAAATTCTGAATATGTGGGGCCCTTTGAAAGTTCCAGATGGGATATTTATTAACATCCCAACTACTGCAGTGCCGAGGTGGGTGATCCAAGAATATTTACCCAGGTGCTCCCCTGCTTCACAAACTCTGCTTCTCAAAGGGTCTCTTCTCTTTGACAGAGTCAAATATTCAAGTCAAGTATCCTCCATGAACAAAAACTATGAGAATACTGATTCACATCTGTAATCTTTCGGCCATCAATAACGCAATCTTCACATATTTACACTGAGATATTTTTGGGAAATGATTATCAATGCCGTAACACCCAGTCTGTTTTCACATACAGCTGGGCACACAGTTGATCAGTTATTCTATCCCATTTTTTATACCTACTTTGAGCACCAGGACTAAATCCTCTTTCAGTGTCTAGTGGTCAGGCAGATTTATGCTTAATAGTTTTATGATGATGATCAAAAGTATTACATATAGCTATGCCAAATAGCAAGCTGGCCCTGAGGCTTTTCATTTCCAAACAACCTTCATTTAATAGCTGAAGGAGAATCTAAATTCAATTTACTATACCATGCCCATCTTAATTTTACTCAAAATAATGATATAAAAATATCCCTAGGATAATTACAGGGCAATAAAAATTTCCTTTGTTGATATTAGAGAAGGTTAAACTTAAAAGAAAAATATTTGCCAACTCAGTGTGTTAATTTATTAAAATCTTTGCTTTGAAGCTTGAACAGATTTAATATTACCTGTAAGCACATGCTTTGCCCTTATTTTTTTATGCCGATTTAAAAAATCCTCCGCCATACATTACTTACTTGTTTAAGCTTCTTTAGATCTTCATCAAGCTCTAAGTTGTCCAAAATAACAGCAACAAACAAACTCAGGAGGATCTATAAAATGGTTAAATAATAATGAAAAAACCCATGAACTATAAGTATCAAAATATTACCTATATGAACTAAATATCTACCTAAAGTATATGCTATATAGAATGCATTAAACACACAGTCGTGAGTCACTGCATAGGTATTTAAAGATATTCACAGCAAATACATTCAAGGAAATGCATCTGTTAACTGAAATCGACAATATAAAATATTACTTTACTTTATAAAGCTGATTTTAAATGAAATTTAAGAAAATTTTAAAATAATTCAACAATCTTACTTCTAAGACTATATCCAAAGAAAATGATCTGAAGTACTGATGAAAATCTTTATACCCGAAAGTGCTTGAAAGAGTCATTTATAATGATGGAATACTGGAGATAAAACCTAACTGTAGGTAAATAGCTAATACAGCTATAGAGATTTCTACTGTAACATTCCTGCAGCTACTACAAATGTCCATTGCGGTAGCTAGTCTCCAAGATGGGGAGTTCCCAGTTCACAGTCTTGAGAGTCCCCTTCCATGTTAAATATGGTTGGATTACAGAAATGATCATCTGTGACTTGCGAGGCTAGAAGGCAAGGGGCACTGTGGCCTTCACCGTGCTCTCTCTTGGCTCACCCACTCTGCTGGAAGCCAGGTGCCAACTCCCGAGGACACTCAAGTGGCCCTATGGAGAGGCCCCTGCGGCAACCAGCAGAGGCCTCCGGCCAACAGCCACGTGACTGACCCTTCTCAGAAGCATATGGATCCCCCAGCCTGAGTAAAGCCTTCCGATGACTGTAGCCACAGCCAGAATCTTGACTGCAAACTCACTTAACGCTCTGAGCTAGGAACACCCAGCTAGGCCTGTCCTAGACTCCTGATCTGTAGAAACCACATGAGATAACACATGTTTATGGTTGCAATCCCCTCAATTGTTCATAATTTGTCATATAGAAATAGATAACTAACACACTCATGAATTCCAACAGTATTGAAAACTGCTTACAATATTAAGTTAGTATACATATGTTAGAAGTGCGGGCTTCCCTGGTAGCTCAGTTGGTAAAGAATCCGCTTGCAATGCAGGAGCCTCCAATTCAATTCCTGGGTCGGGAAGATCTGGAGAAGGGATAGGCTACCCACTCCAGTATTCTTGGGCTTCCCTGGGGGCTCAGATAGTAGAGAATCTGCAGGCAATGCAGGAGACCTGGGTTCGATCCTTGAGTTGGAAAGATCCCCTGGAGGAGGGCATGGCAACCCACTCCAGTCTTCTCGCCTGGAGAATCCCCATGGACAGGAGAGCCTGGCGGGCTGCAGTCCATGAGGTCGCAGAGAGTAGGACACGACTGGGCAGCTAAGCACAGCATGGCAAGCAGCAGAAGTGCAAACAGGAACAAAATTAAACACTAGAGAAAACGTTAAGAGGAGGTACTTAGAAATGTTAATGGTGCCTGCCTGTGGGAAAAAATAATTTCCACCCCTTTCGTTGTATTTGCCAAATTAAAAAAAAAAAAAGGCATAAGCTTCATTTGGAATGGGTAAATAAGGTAAAAGAAAGAAAACAACAAACAAAAACGTAGAATTTAAAAAATATTTTAACTTCAATTCCCTTTTCAACTTTGAATTCTCTAAAGTCTCACATTCATTTGCTAATCTTTTCATTCCTTATTTATATTCTTCCTTTTAATTTCCCTCTTGGCAAATTATTCCCATTTGTTAATATTAGACTGTTAAGCACAAAGGTAAGAAAATCGAGGCAATTTAGTGATGATTCTCAAGCCCCAGAGAGATTGTTATGCAGAAGTTAATGCCTTTTCCAAGTTTACTGAGCACAGAACAAGGGGAGAAAAAGCCTTCAACTACTATAGAATTTTGACCGAATGTTTGGCTGAGGACAAGGGCCAGCACCCTTCATTCTAACAGTCCTATCATTCGGGATCCGACCGGAACTTAAAGAGGACACAGAATGGTCTAGACCACAGATTTCATTTAGCTTTTAAAAAACTGAAGTATAGCTGACTGATAACGGTGTGTTAATTTCTGCTGTATAGCGAAGTGATTCAGTTGCACATTTATACTAATATATATGGGTGCTCTGCTTAATCACCTAGTCACATTTGAGTCTTTGAGACCCTGTAGCCTGCCAGGCTCCTCTGTCCATGGGATTTCCCAGGCAAGAATACTGGGCTGGGTTGTCATTTCCTCCTCCAGGGGATCTTCCCAACCCAGGGATCGAACCCGTGTCTCCTGTGTTTCCTAGACTGTAGGCAGATTCTTTACCCTCTGAACCATATATATCATTCTGCTTTATATTCTTTTCCATTATGGCTTATTACAGGATATTGAATATAGGTCCCTGTGATACAGTAGCAACAGTAGGACCCTATTTTTTTTAATCCATTCTATATTTAAAAGTTTGTATCTACTAACCTGAAACTCCCACTCCAGCCCCCCACCCCAACTCCCTCTTCCTTGAAAATCACATCTGTTCTCTATTAGAGCATAGATTAAAGATCCACCACATCACGAATATCTGGACCCAGATGTATTCAGGCTTATTCTAAACCACAGGGTGCTATACAGGACATTTCACAGTTCACGCCAAGTCTAGCCCTCTTCTTGTGACCTTGAGGCTGACCTTGGCATTATCACCAAAGCGCTCTCAGAGAATTCTCCTTTCTCCTCTTCCTTGCCCAGATCCAGAAAGGCCACGTGGAGGGCTCGGCTGTGAGCCTGAGCTGTCTCCCGCCGCTTCTGTCTCCCCTGGGCACTCGGGCAGGCCCTGCTCTGTGTCCTAACCTAATAAATTTTCTCCCCAGTGAGACGGCAAACTCAAATCTAAAAAGAAAAAAAAAATTTCCCTGACTGAAAAAGGGAAAGCCACAGTTCCCCCTCCCTTTTGTCAGAGCATTTCCTCCGGAAAACTTGTGCTTATAAATTCTTCCTCTGCCCCTTTGAGATGTATATAAATCTTTTAAAAAGCCAAATAAGTCACATTGTTGTACAGTGCAGGGATAGGGTTCCACATCCCCCTTTTCATAGGAAGGTGGGAATATAACTTGGCTGGGAATATAACTTGGCTGGGAATATAACCTGGATCCACATTGCAAAACTCCCTATTTATCATGGAGATATGAAGAGTTTGATCTTCCTTTGGATAAAGGCAATTTGCTATCACAGGGGGCCAGCCCCAGTTGCCAGGGGAATTTAGGGGGAGCTGTATTTAACATACGGCGCCATCCAGTCTTCTTGCTTGAGGACTGGTTTCTTTCGTCCTGAGAGCACGGATGTCTTTGTCCTTGCCATTGTTTGGGCAGAGCGCCTGTGATCCCCATCGAAGTCTGGTTTATGGCTTATCCAACAATAAAACTGTAGCTTTCCTGTCTACCTTGGCAGAGGTTTTCTGGGTTGTCAGAAGATTTTATTTTTAATTATTTCCCCAACCCCAGACAGATGGCAGGCTGCTTCACCACAGTGAGGGTACGCTATTCGATTAAACTGGACTCTGTCAGACAACGCCTTCAGTTCAGTCGTCCAGTCGTGTCTGACTCTTTGCGACCCCAGACAGTGCCCGGTCAGGAGCACAAATGCAATCGTGCTCACTGCTATGAAGTTCACAATTGAATTAAGCAGACGTGGGCTGGCAGCCTGGTGGAAAGGAGCACTGTGGCTGGAGACCTGAAAGGCAAATAGGCTCTGCCAGCCACGAGCTACGCAGCCTTCTGTGAGCTTCATTGCTCTCATTTGTATGATATAACGGCTATAATAATAGCTCAACAAATTGCAGCTATATGTTTGTTTCATTTAATCCTCCCCCAAGAACGCTGGTGTATGGTATGTTGCTGTTGTTTAGCTAAGCAATCATGCCCAACTCTTTTGAGACGCCATGGACTGTAGCCCACTAGGTTCCTCTGTCCATGGGATTCTCCAGGCAAGAATACTGGAGTGGGTTGCCATATCCTTCTCCAGGGGATCTTCTCAACCCAGGGATCGAACCCACATCTGCATTGCAGGCAGATTCTTTATCGCTGAGCCACTGGGGTGTAGTATAACCTATGTTAAAATACACATACATAAACTTAGATATGTAAAACTAAAACAGTTTTCTTGATATTTTTACATTTCAATTAAATATGTATTTAATTGAATTGAATTGAGTCCTTAAGCCTTCCATTTCTGTTGATGGCTGAAAAGTGAATCTTGCTACATGAATCCAGTTTAGTCCTTTATAACTCAGTTACATTGGAATAAATGTTCCTTTTCTTGTTGTTGCTCAGTCACCAAGTCATTTCCAACTCTTTTTGCCCATGGACTGCAGCACGCCAGGCTTCCCTGTCCTTCACGATCTCCCGGAGTTTGCTCAGATTCACGTCCGTTGAGTTGGTGATGCCATCCAACCATCTCACCCTCTGTTGCGTCCTTCTCTTTTTGCCTTCAATCTTTGTTTGTAGGGCTGGTTTGAGGCCAAAGATGTGACTGTCACTGGCATCTGGTTTACTGTGGTCATGTGACTGATCCTCTGTCCTCCATTGGGGCAGCTATGGTGCTTATTCTGGGGACTCTGGGCTTTGTCTCTGCGGAACTGTTCACCGCCTCACTGCCAGGGGCCTTGCGTCTGGGGCCCCAGGCTCTCCGAGGCTGTGGCAGCATCACTCCACTCTCTGTCTTCACAGGGCCTCTCTGCTTTCTCTCTGTCTTATCCTCACCCATCTCTTGTAAGATGAAAGTGTTAGTCACCCAGTTGTGTCTGACTCTTTACAACTCTATGGACTGTAGCCTGCCAGGCTCCTCTGTCCGTGGAATTCTTCAGGCAAGAAATACTGGAGTGGGTAGCCATGCGCTTCCCCAGGGGATCTTCCCGACCCAGGCTTCCCCGGTGGCTCAGACAAGTAAAGAATCTGCTGCAGGGTGAGAGACCCAGGTTCAATACTTGGGTTGGGAACATCCCTTGGAGAAGGGAATGGCTTACTCACTCCAGTATTCTTGCCTGGAGAATTCCATGGAGAGAGAAGCCTGGTGGGCTACAGTCTGTGGGGTCGCCAAGAGTCGGACACGACTGAGTGACTCACACTTTCACTTTCATATAACCCCAGCTACTGTCAACTTCATTTCTGGCTCGAGCCACTGTTCCCACACACAGGCTGTCAAGTCTCAGGGAAGTTTGGAAGTTCTGTCATTCCAGCTGGGGGTTCAGAAAGACTGGGTTTTTGGGGGGGCGGGGGTGGGGTCTAAAGGACAGAAATGGTCTGGACCTAACAGAAGCAGAAGATATTAAGAAGAGGTGGCAAGAATACACAGAAGAACTATACAAAAAAGATCTTCATGACCCAGATAATCATGATGGTGTGATCACTAATCTAGAGCCAGACATCCTGGAATGTGAAGTCAAGTGGGCCTTGGAAAGCATCACTACGAACAAAGCTAATGGAGGTGATGGAATTCCAGTCCAGCTATGTCAAATCCTGAAAGATGATGCTGTCTAAGTGCTGCACTCAATATGCCAGCAAATTTGGAGAACTCAGCAGTGGCCACAGGACTGGGAAGGTCAGTTTTCATTCCAATCCCAAAGAAAGGCAATGCCAAAGAATGCTCAAACTACTGCACAATTGCACTCATCTCACATGCTAGTAAAGTAATGCTCAAAATTCTCCAAGCCAGGCTTCAGCAATACGTGAACCATGAACTTCCTGATGTTCAAGCTGGTTTTAGGAAAGGCAGAGGAACCAGAGATCAAATTGCCAACGTCTGCTGGATCATGGAAAAGGCAAGAGAGTTCCAGAAAAACATCTATTTCTGCTTTATTGACTATGCCAAAGCCTTTGACTGTGTGGATCACAATAAACTGTGGAAAATTCTGAAAGAAATGGAATGCCAGACCACCTGACCTGCCTCTTGAGAAACCTATATACAGGTCAGGAAGCAACAGTTAGAACTGGACATGGAACAACAGACTGGTTCCAAATAGGAAAAGGACTAAGTCAAGGCTGTATATTGTCACCCTGCTTATTTAACGTCGATGCAGAGTACATCATGAGACACACTGGGCTGGTAGAAGCACAAGCTGGAATCAAGATTGCCAGGAGAAATATCAATAACCTCAGATATGCAGATGACACCACCCTTATGGCAGAAAGTGAAGAGGAACTCAAAAGCCTCTTGAAGAAAGCGAAAGAGGAGAGTGAAAAAGTTGGCTTAAAGCTCAACATTCAGAAAACGAAGATCATGGCATCTGATCCCATCACTTCATAGCAAACAGATGGGGAAACGGTGTCAGACTTTATTTTTGGGGGCTCCAAAATCACTGCAGATGGTGACCTGCAGCCATGAAATTAAAAGACGCTTACTCCTTGGAAGAAAAGTTATGACCAACCTAGATAGCATATTGAAAAGCAGAGACATTACTTTGCCAACAAAGGTCTGTCTAGTCAAAGCTATGGTTTTTCCTGTGGTCATGTATGGATGTGAGAGTTGGACTGTGAAGAAAGCTGAGCGCCGAAGAATTGATGCTTTTGAACTGTGGTGTTGGAGAAGACTCCTGAGAATCCCTTGGACTGCAAGGAGATCCAACCAGTCCATTCTGAAGATCAGCCCTGGGTGTTCTTTGGAGGGAATAATGCTGAAGCTGAAACTCTAGTACTTTGGCCACCTCATGCGAAGAATTGACTCACTGGAAAAGACTCTGATACTAGGAGAGACTGGGGGCAGGAGGAAAAGGGGATGGCAGAGGATGAGATGGCTGGATGGTGTCACCGACTTGATGGACGTGAGTCTGAGTGAACTCCAGTAGTTGGTGATGGCCAGGGAGTCCTGGCGTGCTACAGTTCATGGGTCGCAAAGAGTCGGACACGACTGAGCAACTGAACTGAACTGAAAGTTTTAGAGGTGGGGGAGGGCAGATGGTGGTGGCAGATGGTTAAGAAAAGGAGAATTAGCTGAGAATTAGGGAGATTTTGCAAATAATGATGGTGAGCAGCAGTCCCTTCTGGAAAGGCTTTGGGAGCCACCTTAGAATGGACTTCATTCTATGACATATGGGGAGGCTCCCAAACCTATGAAGAAAGAGAAAGGCATGTTTAAAATCATGCTTTAGAAACACTACTCTGACTCCAGCGTGTGGGATGTAGGGCCAGGAGGAACCGGGTTTAGAGAAAAAGATATTGCACTGAACCAGGAGAGGAAAATCATAGAGGGGGAAATTTGAGATGAATTAAGGAGACAGAATAGGTAGAACTTGCTGGCCCACTGGAGCAAGACATGGGGAGAAGTAAGCTTAACCCTCAAGTAATCCAGTTTAGGAGACAGGGTGGAAGGGGAATATAGGAAGAGTAGGTTTTTTTCTTTTTCTTCTTTTTGAGGTGGTGGGGAGGTTCCTGGTTTTGACTTACTAGGAATCGTGCAGTTGAGGACATCAGTTGGCATTTGGGTGGCCTACCAGAAGCTCAGGAGAGAGAGCTGAACTATGGATGCCCTTTCAAGAGGCATCTGCTGAAATATCATTTTCAAAATGTGTGTCAAATGAGAAAGGACATCACCTGAGCCAATGGGCAGCATTTATGGTCCAAGACACACTGAGGTGCCCAGGAAAGAGGCTGAAATGGCAGCCTGAGAGGCAGGAAGGAACCCAGGAGCTTGTGTCATGGAACCACAAAACATAGCTTTTTAAGAAGGGAGCAATCAGGGAAGGAAATAAAGACTTTCCACATTCAGTCAGAGGGTGAAAGAAAGTGAAAGTGAAAGTCACTCAGTCCTGTCTGACTCTTTGCGACCCCATAGACTATACCATCCATGGAATTCTCCAGGCCAGAATACTGGAGTGGGTACCTTTCCCTTCTCCAGGGGATCTTCCTCACCCAGGGATCGAACCTAGTCTCCTACACTGCAGGTGGATTCTTTAGCAACTGAGCTATCAGGGCAGCCAGAGGGTAGTGAGAGCAATTTGTTTTTCTAACGTTTTTATTTTTCAGCCAAACTCAGGGCATGCAGCTCAGGCTGAAAAATAAAATCCCAGTTCCCCAACCAGTGATCCAACCCACACATACCTTGCTTTGGAAGCATGGAATCTTAAGCACTGGAATGCCCCGGTGAGAGCAATTTTAATTCTGAGTGGAAGTGCTTGGTCAAGGACTGGGAATAACATGTCCCACAACTCCTCAAAATACCTGCATCTCCTGCCTTTTTAAAGATGCTGCAGCAAACTGTCTTCCCTTGAACCCACCCTACACTGGAGAATTAAAGAAAATGGGTTCAGTGGAGGAAATAAACCAAGAAGGTCCCCACCCTCAGGATTATGCTTTAGGGGATGTTTGGGGGAAAACCCATAACTGAATCAAGGTGATTGGATTTTCAGTCTGGTTGTTACCTAATCCCATCAAGGACTCCCTACCAGTAGCAATAAATAGGGCCATGCAGAGAAACTCTGTTCTCATTTCCAGGGAGAGACAGCGTGGAGCCTGAGGTAGAGAGCACCCTCCTTGGCCAGCCTTGCTCGACACAGCTTTCTGCTGCCTCTGGTGAGTCTCAGCCTGGTGTAAGGGCCTTCCCTCCTGGCTTCCTTTTGTAAAATTATGCTCACTCTTTGCTCTCTCTGCTTCCCTCAAAGAAATACACAAAATTATTCAACATCAACAGCAAGTGATAAACTCTACGTCCATGGTGTTTAGAGTCTGGAGGCGGGGAGAGAGATAGGATAATATAATGAATATGTAAATATATAAAGTATCTAGGATATTTCTTGTGCTCTGGAGAAATACAGAGCAGGGGAGAGGGGAAGCTTGGCAGAGTAGGTGTTTAGGGATGACTGCATCTTAAAAATTCCTACATTGGTAGATTGAAGCTCCTATAATTTTAATTGAAGTATTTCGTCTTCAGCTTGTGCCACACAGTTATCAAACTCCCCACTTTTATGGTTTGCCATTTCCCCTTATTAATAATAATTTGACAACTGTACAATTGTTGAAATTAATAGCATAGCACTCTATAGATTCTGAGACCCCATCTTTGAACATTTCTGAATGTGCGTGTATTTCCTGCTTCCTCTCTAGGCTTCTGATTCCACCAGCTGGTTTTGGTTTCTTGCTTCCCCCACATTCCTAACTCTGCACCCTCAGCTCATGGCCTCCGGAGGCAGCCGACTCAAGCCCCAGAGCATTCCACTCAGCTTGGAGGGAATCCAACAGAACCAGCGGATGTGGCTGGTGAAGGTACCCAAGTACCTATCGCAGCAGTGGTCGGAAGCTTCTGGAAGCGGCGAAGTAGGGAAGCTGAAGATTGCCACAAATCAAGGGAAATCGGAAATCTCCTTTACTCTGAATAAGGAACTTACAGACATTCGGGGTACAGATGGACAACCAGCCCCGGTCCACGCTCCCACGGAGCATCAGTTTCTCTTGCAGACAGATAGAAGGCAGGTCCTCACGGTGCTGACTGAGCAGGCGCCGGATCAGTTTTCCCTGCAAGGAACCGTGGTCCATCGCGGTGAATGCAGACCTGCTCCCAGTGAAAACTACATGAGGCTGAAGAGGATGCAAATAGAGGGGGCTTCCAAACCTGCCAGGACTGTACAGAAACTGGAGAAGGTGGTCACGACCAACTATAAACCTGTTGCCAATCATCAGTACAATATTGAATATGAGAAGAGAAAGAAAGAAACCGGGAAGAGAGTGAAGGCGGATAAAGACCAAGTGTTAACCTTGCTATTTGCTGCCTTTGAGAAACACCAGTATTATAACATAAAGGACTTGGTTGGCATCACTATGCAACCTGTGGTGTACCTGAAGGAAATCCTGAATGAAATCGGTGTTCGAAATGTAAAAGGACCCCACAAAAACACTTGGGAGCTGAAGGAAGAGTACCGGTGTTACCAGAGAGCAGCCAAGAGAGAGTGAGACAGCCCGTTGTCATGAAGGTGCCAAGATGAGCTTGAAGATCTTCCAACACAAAAACTGATGTGAGGCTGTGCTACTAGGGGGTAGGAAGGCTTAATATCTTTTTAAGTATTCATATTTAGATTGTAAAACAGGGAAATAAAATAGGCTGTAAATTGAGAAAATATTGTCTGAGGACTTCTCATCTTTGTTGCATCCACAAAGAGCTCAGCTTATCTAAGTCTAAAGAGATCTGGCATCAGAA
>SJYC01117070.1:0-17806 GCA_006408675.1 Madoqua kirkii | reverse complement strand
GCTTCTGTATAGCACACAGTGGCACAGTCAATATCTTGTAATAGCCTATAACGGAAAAAAATCTGAAAAAGAATGTAAATATATATATATGATTGAATCACTTTGTTGTACACCAGAAACTACCACAACATTGTAAATTAACTACAATTCAATTTTAAAAAGAATTTATTCAATGCTTATTTTTGTCTCCACTGAGAGTCTTTGGAATAAGCCATGGTCCTCCTTTATTTTTCTTTATTGAGTTATAATCAACATATATGGTTATATTAGTTTCAGGTATACAGCATAATGATTCAATATTTGTATATATTATAAAATGATTATCACAAGACTACAAAAATTTTTTCCTTGTGATGAGAACTTTCAGGATTTATTCTCTTAATAATTTTCAAATCTGCAACAAAGTGTATTATTAACTAGAGTCACCATGCTGTACATGACTTATCTACTTTATACTGGAAGTTGTACTTTTTGACCTCCTTTACCCATTTTGCCCCCTACACCTCTGGCAGCTACCAGTCTGTTCTCTCTGGCTATGAACTTGGTTTTGTACGTTGTTGTTTTATTCTTTGGCCATACTGCCCAGGAGGTGGCATCTTAGTTTCCTGATCTGGGACTGAACTCATGCCCCTTACAGTGGAAGCAGAGTCCTAGCCACAGGTCTGCCAGAGAATTCACAAGATTTCCTTCTTTTTATGGCTGAAGAATATTCTGGTGTGTGTGTGCACGTGCGTGTATGTTCATGCGTCCATCACATTTTCTTTATCTGTTTATCCAGGGACAGACATTTAGGTTGCTTCCATATCTTGGCTATTATAAATAATGCTGCAATAAACATGGGGGGGTGTAGATATCTTTCTGAGTTAGCATTTTCCTTTTCTTCAGATAAATACCTAGAAGTGGAATTGCTGGATCATATGATAGCTCTGTTTTTAATTTTTTGATGAAACTTCATACTGTTTTCCATAGTGGCTATACCAATTAAGCCATGGTCAACCTTAATGTTTGAGCAAAAGAACTTGCAATCAGAATTCTGGATGGTGTAGGGCTACACACAAGAAGCCCATCAAGGATTACCAGGAGCTACACTCTCAGAGATTACTTAGCAGCAGGGTAGCCCTGGCCTGAGAGATGTTACTCACTTCTAATTCTAAGGCTCAGTGTGTAGGTAAAAGGCAGAAAAATAAATCAAAAGTAAAGATGACAATTATAATCACTGAGGGTAACATTCCTGAGATTTGGGAAATAAGGATGGTGGTAGAGGAGAAAAGTAACTCCCTAAGTGCAACCTGATAGCCATTCCAGGGCTTAAGCATTAATCTGAAAAGCCTTAACACAAATTAAAACTTTAATAAAAATAAAAATTTCCTATTTAAGAGAAAATTGTAATTGGGAGAAAGGTTTCATAAAGAAGTTGATTCAGCTGCGTATGGGTGAATTTGTCAAATATGCTTTGGTGTTCCAGATGACCCAGGTCAGCAGAAGGAATCAGAGAATGTAAAGGGAATAGTTTGTCCTTATTCTCCATAACTGATAACCTACAGACTGATCATATTAGTTGCTTAATAGTAGATTATTAAAACAAAGGCTTAGGCTGCAAGGCTATATTGTACAGCGTATATTTTATAATAAATTTGAATGGAATAGAACCTATAAAAATATTGAATCACTATGTTGTACACCTGAAACTATTATAAATCAATTGTACATCAACTAATAATAATAAAGTTAAATATAACTCTCCTAAAAATAAAATAAAATAACTGTTTATTTGTTAGGGTACATGGACCTTCCAAAAGAGTGATTCTCCTCTACCTCTGCCCCCAGATTTCTCACCTTTAGTCCCAGACAAGTTTGCTGAGAAAGCACTTGGTGAAGAGGCTTCTCCTGACCATGCTTGTTTCCTGAAGCGACCTCATCCTCAACTGTTTGCTGACTTCAGGGACACCAGGTGTTAAATGTCTTAAAATGTCATCAGAACAGGATGGAGGGCACGGCAGCTCTGTCCTTGACAAGCGCTCACTCTTCCTGATCTCTTTGGCCCTCCTCAGCCTGTTTTCTGAAGTAGCTGTCTGCTCCTTATTGAATTCTATGGACTATCTCTGACAAAGTATCAGAGCCCTATATAAAGGTTTCTATAGAGAGCCTGGGAGTCGGGGCTCGGAGCCTGTGGGCTCACTCACTCCTATGGTACCATGTCCGAAAAGGGGGCGTACATAAAACTTACAGAGCAAAGTGTCCAGAACCAGAAACACTTTCAGTGAGGAATTGCTAAGTGAAAATTTATTTTTATATTCTTTAAACAGTACTTGTCCACATATTCAATTGTCTCTGAGTAAGGGCGATCAGAGATGGCTTTAACAACTCAAATTGCCGAGCCCTCTTCTTGTGCGGTTCCTTTACTCCTCTTAACCATGACCTCAGGAAACACTGTCAGCATCAGTACCTTAACAGGATGTTCCAGACCCCATTTGCCATGACTGAGATTCTGAATCAGCCAACTTCGAGGAAGCCCAGATTCCATTTAGAAAAGGACGATGAAGCACAGCAGTTCCAAAAACCTGGAACTTAGATGCTTAGTCAGGCCTTCTCACAGAAATGCTGATCTCAGCCTCCTGGAGGGGAACCCAAGATAACTATATTTTTAACAAGCTGCAGTTGATTCTGATGCCAAAGCACATTTGGAAATCACTGATACAGATTCAGATTAGGCTATAAATTGCATGTTTATACCATTCCATATGACTATTTACAGTAAATAAGCTGATGCCAGAGACAGCACAAATTATTTCAGTGACAGACTGAATTTATGCTGATGTTTCTAATTTAATCATCATTGCTCTAAGGACAACTTAACCAGTATCTTACTTAACTACAGAAATTTCTCAATCTGTCTTTTTCCATATATAATAAACTCATACCAGACTCCCCTTATCAAGTTGTAAGTTCTCATACCAAACCATGTTTAAAGCTTTAGAAATAACATCATTTAAAAGCTGAGTTGTGGCTGCTTGTCCCCATTATTTTTCATTTGTGGTCATCACCCATCTCATCTTGGATGATGTCAGAGAATCCTTAGATTTTACCTCCTACTTCAATCAACTTATTAGTAGAAATTTCTGTATTCAGTAGGTTCAGCACACTAGTAAAATGCCATCTAAGATTTTGTTTTTTTTCTTAACCTTATGCAAACATTCCATAGAGCAGTAATTTTCCAACTTTGGTATACATAATAATCACTTGCACAGGGAGGAGGAGATTTATAAATGCAAATCCTTGGTCCTCACACCTGTAGACTGATTAGATATGTTGAAGCCCAATAAGATGATTATATACACTGAAGTTTTCATGCACCAAATACTAAGGTATTATTTACACTTAAATGAAGCAGGGCAAGGGCTAATCGTTTTGCAGAGAACACACTGGTTGTATCAAACACTCTCTTCCAACAACACAAGAGAAGACTCTACACATGGACATCACCAGATGGTCAATACCTAAATCAGATTGATTATATTCTTTGCAGCCAAAGATGGAGAAGCTCCACTAGTGAAGAGTTGACTCATTGGAAAAGACTCTGATGCTGAGAGGGATTGGGGGCAGGAGGAGAAGGGAACGACAGAGGATGAGATGGCTGGATGGCATCACTGACTCGATGGACGTGAGTCTGAGTGAACTCTGGGAGTTGGTGATGGACAGGGAGGCCTAGTGTGCTGAGCTTCATGGGGTCACAAGGAGTCAGACACGACTGAGCACGACTGAGCGACTGAACTGAACTGAACTGTGGTCTTTCAGACTCTCTATCTAGAGCTCTCAGACAGCTACCCAGCTCTGTGCAGGGGGCTCCATGTCCATGTGCAGCCCCTAGCAGGGCTAGCTCCCTGTCAAGTTCAGACAAGAAGTGGTTACAAGACAAGCCTTGGATGTCAACACCACCAGGTTGGTAGCAATACTGCTGTTGCCCTTATCATCAAAGCACTTCACTCCCGGTCTCTCTCTAGACTCTTCTGCCTCCTTCATCTTTCATCCCAGAGAACATCACTATTTCTTCTCAGAAAGCAGGGATGTGAAGGGAATGGGGACTTGGGGGGACACACGAGTGTGAAGACTGACAACCGACGGGAACTCAACCCCACCGGCATCTCCCAGCCTCAGTTCTGTGCCAGCCGAGCCATTCTGATTTCGAGAGCTGATCTAGGCTGATGGGTCTGGGGGTGGGGGCTCTTCTGAAGGCTGCTCATGTAAGATTGTGAGGGGCTGGTCGCGAGTCTGGCACGGTGCTCCCGAGATGCCAAGGAGAAGGCGGATGCTGTCAGGAAGAGAGCTGTGAGAAAGGCTTTCCAGGTGGCATGAGCAAAGGCAGAGCCTTGGGGGTGTGGGGCTAGGTGGGGGCCTGGTGGGCAGGTGAGCCTGGCCGCCTGGAGGACGCTGGGCAAGACTGAGAGGTGGGCCGAGGGGCTGAGTAGTGTGCCCGAATGCCGTCAAGGGAAGCTGGGAGGAGTGATACAAGGCTGTAATAATCAGGAGGGGATGACATTTTTCTCTTCTCCATTAAAATTTCCCTTTCAGAAGTTCTTTCTTTCTTTTTGAAAATGCATGCAATGCAGTTATTTTAAACTGGATCACTGAATAGTAACTAGACAGTGTTAAGCGCAATTTGACAAAAGTTATTAAATATGTAATGTTTTGTTACTTTATTTAAAAAATGGTAGATATGATACCTCTTTTTTGGAGGAAGGAAAAAATAAAGCTACCCTGAGGGCAGAGGCACAGAGAGAAAGCTGAGGGATTCTAGCCATACTTGATCATCTTCGTGGAGCCAAGAGTTTGGTTTGCACAGAAGAGAGAATGCAAGACTCAAAAAGGAGATGCTTTGGCTTTGCTAAAAAACATGCTGAAGGGGCTTTGCAGGCAGAAACTTCTTGGGAGGTTCTGGTAACAAATTTAAGAACAATATATGAGAGCGTTTCAAGCGTGCTTTAAACGTCATGAGCCAAACCTTTAAATTCTCATTAAACTGACTCAATGGACATGAATTTGAGCGAACTACGGAGATAGAGAGCAGAGGACAGAGGAGCCTGGCAGGCTACAGTCCACGGGGTCGCACAGAGTTGGCCACAGCCGAGTGACTGAACAACAGCATCGTTAAACCTAAGTTCACTTAATGTCTTTGAATGCTCAGGCTTTATTGCTTAGTTAACACGATACATGATGTCCTGATGCTTAGTTACCGTGACGGTGCAAAAATAGAAACTGTTTTTAAAAAATGTATGTGGAGCTCAAGTTTTCCCCTGAAGCTCGGTTTGGACACAGACATTTATGATCCTTGTCGCCGTGTTCCTGACGGGGAGGGCATAGTGCTGACGTGACAACTGGACACTCGGGGTCTGGCTTGGACTGTCTCTCTGGAATGGGGACAGAAGACTCAAGAGAGGCTGTGTCTGGAGCTGAGCGCGAGGAGGTGAGAATTACTTTGTAGTTCTTTTCTCAGACTCTAAAAAGGTGGCGATAACCACTGCGGTAAAGAAACAGACGTGAAGGGAGGTGGCAGCTTGGTTCTCGTCGTATTTAATTTACTTTGCCAGGGAGACATCTTTTTCCTGCAAACCCAGGGCTATGCAGGGTGCAGGCTGACTCAGGCCTGACTCGGCCTCTTCTCTTTCCCCCAGGGTTAATCCGAGTGGGGGACAGAGCTTAATTTTGAAAGCAAGAACCTTTCCTCAATCCTCTCAGCGCTGCATTTTGATGTTGTTCTGTTTTCATAGAAAGCTGAGGTAAGGCTCATTAATAATCTGAGGGCACTGCATTGACATCTGAATCTTACTGTCAGCCAATGTCTATCTACTACCAGTGCCACCTCCCTGGTGACGAAAGGCTTTCCACAACCATGGGATGTCCCGGGTGGCTCAGTGGTAAGGAAGCCCCGTTCCAATGCAGGGGACATAAGAGACGCAGGTTAGAGGCTGGGGCAGATCCCCTGGAGAAGGGCATGGCCCCCCACTCCAGTCTTCTTGGCTGGAGAATCCCATGGACAGAGGAGCCCGGTGGGCTACAGTCCACGGGGTCCCAAAGAGTCAGACACGACTAAAGCGACTTAGCACACAACCATTAAGTTGACTTAGCCTACAACCACTAAATGAGATTCACAGGTGTATATTCAATGCTACTGATATAATAAAGAACTTTTAGAAGGATCTGTCACACTGAATTACAAGAGTATCATTTGCAATGAAACCCTTTTCCCATTATGCTTTGCCAGTTCTAAACTATGCAACCTGTTGTGTGTGTATTTTTTGTAACTTATACAATATTTAAATTTATAATGGGGCATGGACATCTAAATCACTATTTTTTCTTCAAGATGCAATTTCAGGGGGGAAAAAAGGCTCATGATATATCCCTTTATTTCCTCTTGTGCTTTGTTAATAAAGCACATATATACTCTCAACATAATGGTATTCAGTATGCACAGTGCTTTAAAACAAGAAATTCTAATTCACTTCTATATTTTCACACATTGGCTACTCACTACTTGGAACAGATCTGTAATATCACATGATATTAATATGCAACACGTGTATTTGTCCTACCATGTAATATATAATGACTATATTAATAATATACCCATTTTCTTATTCTATGATCAATACATTATGAATCGCCGATCTTAATGAAAAAGTAGAGAATAACTTTTTGTCCAGGCATCTAATTCTTTACTTTTTCTCAGATTTTCTCAGATTATAACACCTATGCCTAAGGTATTTTTAGCACTGACCATGCATTCAGTGTGGGAAATGACACAGATTTCTGCAGCCCCGGCAAGTCTCCTTCCTAGAATTTTTATGGACGATGTAGCCACCTCTTGGTGGGGCACTGACCCTCCAGCGCAGCGGGCTTCCAAAGCAACGGCTCCCGTCCTCACGTGGCAGCAAATGTTCAGTTACTGTGATTCCTTGAAAGTGAAGTGAAAGTCGCTCAGTCGTGTCTGACTCTTTGTGACCCCGTGGACTATACAGTCCATGGAATTCTCCAGGTCAGAATACGAGAGTGGGTAGCTGTTTCCTTCTCCCAGGGATCTTCCCAACCCAGGGATTGAATCCAGGTCTCCCACATTGCGGGCGGATTCTTTCCCAGCTGAGCCACAAGGGAAGCCCAAGAATACTGGAGAGGGTAGTCTATCCCTTCTCCAGCGGCTCTTCCCAATCCAAGAATTGAACTGGGGTCTCCTGCATTGCAGGCGGATTCTTTACCAACTGAGTTATCAGGGAAGCCCATGATTCCTTAGGACCGCTGTTCTATAATGCCTCTCCCTACTAAAAAAACAGGTGCACTTGAGCTGAGGCATCTGCTAGGTTTAGGTGTGAAACTTTGAACCCCAGAGCATTAACCTGGTTTTCTTCCATTTACCCGCAATGCATTTAGTGAAATTCAACCAGTGAAGCAGTGTGTTCTTTAGCGCTCTAGGTCCCGCAGTTTTGCTATGACTTGACCAGCCTGCACGGCACACGAGGGTTCTTGCTCTCTCCACCGCAGGGAGAGGCTAGGTTAGCCTGACTCAGGCTGCTCCAAGTCACACTGCATTTTCTCAAAAGAGTGGCTTGACCATCTTAGAATGGCTTTTCATGACTGGGAACTTCCATCTCTGTTGCTTCATATCCTGTTTTGAATTCTCTCCAACTGTGTATACTCCTGCACTGCCCTATCTTTCTTTCTCATTTCCAGTTCTTTTCTGAAGTTTCCTCTTACGACTTTCTGTTAATATAGCTTAAAGACAACCTTTTAGCTGAAATGTCACCTTTAATCTTATTTCTTTCTCTGCGGTGAACTTCATCAGTAATTTCTTTTTAAGTTATTTTCAAGGACACAGTAGAAACACAGCAGTAGTCTGGGCAATACCCACCATCTTGCAGTTTTCTTTTCCCTTTTCTTTCTTTCTTTCTTTCTTTCTTTCTTTTTTTTTTAACCATTTCTTTCTCTCATTGCCTTTTTACCATAATCACACTATCCTAAGCTGCCTTGCAGGCTGTAGTTGGAAACAGTTTCATTTTTCATATAGGTCCATGAAAAGTCAAATGTAATCAGAGCAATGCAAAATGAGAAATGTTCAACACAGATGCACTTTTAAATGAATTCTATAAAATCAAGTTATTTTTAATTTACACTTTGGAAGGCCCATTTTTGTCAGCAAAACATGACTATTCTCTGAAAGCTGCTGCTACAGAAGCAAAATCAAGAGATCGCTGTGCTAATGCAAGCACTTCAAAGGTAACAAAAAGACTGTCCACAAGCAGCGTTTAATTACACTTTCTCTCTTTCACTATTCACATCACAGAGCTTTCCTTTGAAACAATAATAAAGTGAAAAACACTGAAAAATAAAGAGTCTTTCAACTGCTTAAGTCTTTTATCATTCTTATCCCCAAATCATTGACAAAAGTGGGGGGAAAGATGGATTTCATAAGTACTGGGCAAATTGCAATCAGTCACAGACAGAAATTCAGAATACATACCTGGTGGATGAGAGAGACATTTTACGGAACAGTAGATAATGGTTATAAATATGCGTCTGCTGTACACTTAAGCCTGATTTTCACTGTGGGCTGACAAATTGGTGCCCCCAGGGGGCGATGGAAGAGCCTGCTGTTTCCTATTTCAGAAATTACAGCCAAACCTTTTTTTTTTTGTCTGCTTGGCACATGCTTGTTTGTCCCTGAGAAGACTAAATCGGGCTGTGTGGCTCCATGGGCCAGTGTGGATAAAAATTAAGTCAGAGGATGTATATGTATATAGACTTTTTTTTTCTTTTTTGCAGTTTGGGTTAAAATGCTTTGCAGTATTTTACAAAAACAAAAAACTCACACAACTCAGCAAAAATGTTCCTTTTCAGCTAAATTCAAGCCTAAAGAGAGGGCTATGAAATCAAGATTTTAACTTACAAATGTTCAGTTTGGAAGGGTAGCAGTGCACATATAACACACGCTATCATGTCCATGCACAAATTTGTGTGTTTGTCCAAAAATAATCTCTAGCTGTTTTACTGCCAATATTTAAAAAATTTCAGATCAGGTTGATATGGAATGATCAGGAAGCAAATGTTTATCATGTGTATCAAAAACACAGCATGCCTGAGTGTCTCTATGATAATAGCTTTTATCTGTGGTTGGTCTGTGTTTACTAGTACAACTTCTCTACCAGTTGTAGGCTCAGAGAGCACAGATTAAGGCCTCCCAACAAAGGCCAGGATGTAGGCTACTACTATACAGAGTAGCTGAGATTCAGGAAAACTGTGCTGAATCAAACTGGGGCTGACTTGATAGACCTCATGAAAATAACTGTCAGTTTGAGGACATACAGGAGAATGAAGCAATTGTCGATAATGCTTAAGGGAATCTCCAGTGACCTGGGGAAGTGACTTCAGTCTCTAGGCTTTTGGGGTAGTATAAAATTAACACATGCAGTTTTGAAAATTTAGTTTTGGAGTGTGCTATGGAGTCATTTAGAGGCTTCCCTGATAGCTCAGTTGGTAAAGAATGTGCCTGCAATGCAGGAGACCCCAGTTTCAATTCCTGGGTCAGGAAGATCCCCTGGAGAAGGGATAGGCTACCCACTCCAGTATTCTTGGGCTTCCTGGTGGCTCAGCTGGGGAAGAATCCACCTGCAATGCGGGAGACCTGGATTCAATCTCTGGGTTTGGAAGATCTCCTGGAGAAGGGAAAGGCTACTCACTCCGGTATTCTGGCCTAGAGACATCCATGGACTGGATAGATCATGGGATGGCAAAGAGTTGAACACAGCTGAGTGACTTTCACTTCCACGGAGCCATTGGGCAGCAACCAGGATCCCAGATTCTACCTTCTGGTATATACTCTAAAGGGCTTCCTTTGTGGCTCAGCAGTAAAGAATCTTCCTGCAAGGCAGGAGATTTAGGTTCAATCCCTAGGTGGGAGAAGTTCCCCTGGAGAAGGAAATGGCAACCCACTCCAGTATTCTTGCTGGAACATACCATGGACAGAGGAACCTGGTGAATCCATGGGATTGCAAGAGTCGAAAACAGCTTAGCAGCTAAACCAAATACCCTAAAGAAACTCTTGCACAACTGGACACAAAGTACAAATGTATTCGCTGCAACATGGAAGACCAAAATATTTGAAAGCCACCTAAGCTGTGTCTCCAGGAAGGAAACTGAGAAGCAAATATGGCATGTTCAGCCAATGGACTGCTACTGTATGACTATATATAGTATATATATTAATGCCTGGATTAATTTTATGTGTATTAAGATGAAAAGATTTAAAAAACAATAATTGGTTAAAAACTAAACCGAGCATATATGTACTGATTCTATTTATTTTGAAAATTGCTATTCTTAATCATTTGTAAGGAGGGAAAAGTGAAAGTGTTAGTCGCTCAGTCATGTCTCTTTGTGACCCCATGGACTGTAGCCCGCCAGGCTCCTCTGTCCACGGAATTCTCCAGGCAAGAGGCCTGGAGTAGGTTGCCATTCCCTCCTCTAGGGGATCTTCCTGACCCAGGGATCAAAGCCAGGTCTCCTGCATAGTAGGTGGATTCTTTACTATCTGGGCCACCAGGAAAGCCCTTGTAAGGAGGGAAACACAGGATCAAACATAACGTGGCCTCAGCAGGGGGTGGGGTTATAAGGCGAGAGGAGTGTGCAGGCAGGCATTCCCTCCAGACAGGGCCAGCCACGTGCTGGAGCAGTGCTCCTCAAACTGAAAATATCATATTGATCTTAAAAACCAAGGGTATAAAAATGTCTGTAGATGATTTAAAACATTAGATATTTTAATGGGTATGTAGAAATGTGGAAAACTACTGCAGTCCATTGATTTTAAGATGCACATTTATTTTCACATTTTAATAACCTGAAATTGGGACGTATCTTGCAACCTATGTGTGTACTTTAATTGTACTTTGTTTGTTAATAGCACACCAAATGTGAGTCTTTTTAAAGTTGATAGATTGAAGATAAAAGGAGAATGGGGTGGCAGAGGATGAGATGGTTAGATAGCATCACCGACTCAAGGACACAAATTTGAGCAAACTCCAGGAGATAGTGGAGG
Source organism: Madoqua kirkii (assembly GCA_006408675.1). Lineage (NCBI taxonomy): Eukaryota > Metazoa > Chordata > Mammalia > Artiodactyla > Bovidae > Madoqua > Madoqua kirkii. Next base: position 6,726 of record SJYC01117070.1, on the reverse strand, counting down.
ACAGAGGAGTCTGGCGTGCTGCAGGCCATGGGGTCAGAAAGAACTGGACATGAATTAGTGACTGAACAACAACAACAACAAAGCTGACAGTATGCTAAGTTTAGTAAACTATGACTTAAAACTGAAGATGGGTTCATACCAAAGTCACTGTCTGGGAGAATGGGTGTGGGGAAGACCAAAAGAGAGACAAACTTGGGCATAAATGATGCTTTAAACTGATCAGTAGTACTTTACTTTTACAAATTAAAAACATCTGAAATGACTGTTAAGATATAGCTTGAAATGTACATACCGTCTTATTTAAACTTGAAGAAACTCAGGGTTGGTGATCGTTACGATCGTCCTCTTAGAGCATGGCTAAAGCACCCTCAAAAATACAAGCTCATCTCACGTGTACTTGGCAGCCTTGGAAGCCAGGTGTGCCAGGGTCTTATTACTCTCACTTTCAGATATAACCCAACAAACAGATCAGGGAAGTTGTCTGATTTTTCTACAGTCATACATCTAGAGACTGGCAGAGACAGATATGGAATCTAGATTTTTAGACTTCAAGTCTGCAGTCTTGAACTCCTCCATATTTAACAGACCGCCCTCACTGATGTGTGTGTGTGTGCGTGCGTGTGTGTGTGTGTGTGTGTGTGTTCGCGCTCAGTCATGTCCGGCTCTTTGTGACCCTATGACTGTAGTCCATCAGGCTCCTCTGTCCATGGGATTTCTCCAGGCAACAACATTGGAGCCAGTTGCCATGCCTTCCTCCAGGGCATCTTCCCGACCCAGGGATGGGATCTACGTCTCTTGCACTGGCTGGCAGATTCTTTACCACTGTGCTACCTGCTAGACTTTTAAATTCTCAACTTTTTAGAGATTCGAAAAGATTATGAACAAAAGAACAAACATTTTCAATTTTCAGTTTTCAGTTTTGAAAAATTACAATGAGTGCTTTGGCAGACACTTAAATCAGTAGAATGAAGGTATAGAATTAGATCAGGTTTTCAAGCAATGTTCTGTGGATTCCTAGAGGCTTCAGTGAATCTCAGGGGTCTCTGGAAGTGCTTCAGGGTTCCACAATCAAAGTCATGTTTTTGGCACAATAAGGAAAATTCAGATTGTCCAAGAAATTTGTTACCAGATTTAATATTTTATTTCATTATATTAGTGATTTCTGTAGAAATCCACTTGAAAAAATTTACTTTGCTAACTAATTTACTAGGCTAGATCATTTTTCTTCCTGCTTACATATTACTGTGTTAGTCTCTGACATAAGAATCAAATCTCTGCAGGGCTGACAGAATGAGATTATATTGCTTTAACAGAATAGCAATTAGACAGATTATTCCCATACACAGATAATTTCAACCATCTATCCTGAATTCAACCAATGATCAACAGTCTTGAAGGTATTTCATAGTTTTAAAGGAACTTAAACACATTTGTGGATGCTAAGTTGCTTCAGTCATGTCCGACTCTTTGCGACCCCATGGACAAGTAGTCCGCCAGGCTCTTCTGTCCATGGGATTCTGCAGATAAGAATACTGGAGTGGGTTGCCATTTCCTCCTCCAGGGGATCTTCCCAGGGATCCAACTCTTATGTCTCCTGCATTGGCAGGAGGGTTCTTTACCACTAGCGCCACCTGGGAAACCCACTGAAACACACAGTAACTGCTTAAAGACTAACTGAGTTTGTAAGTGAATGAATGAATAAATGAATGAGGCAGGTCCCCAGAAGGGGGATGCAAAGACCTCAGGACAAGGGTCTGCCAACACAGGTGCAGCCAGGTTTGTCTCTAGAAGCCTGACATCCATTCCTAGCACTTAATGTTCTTTGTGCGTATGCGTGAGAGTATTTTTAAAGTCATCCCATGTCAAAAAATGCCAATATTATTTTTATGTGATTCCGCTTTTTGAGCCCAGGACCTTTCTCCACATCACAATGTATCCTCATACACCTTTTGATGGATATGTCTGTGTTTCTGTTTGTGTGTTTTAAAGGGTTTTTTTTTTTTTTTTTTTTTGTGGACCATTTTTAAAGTCTTTATTGAATTTGTTACAATACTGCTTCTGCTTTATGTTTTTGGTATTTTGGCTGTGAGGCATGCAGGATCTTAGCTCCCTGACCAGGGATTGAACCCGAACTCTCTGCATTGGAAGGAAAAATCTCTACCACCAGACCATCAGGGAAGTCCTCAGTCTTTGACTGGAAGGCCTTTGCATATAGCAAATGTGATGTCTAGTCTAATATACATAGTTTGTCCAGCACTTACTTGATTCATAGATTTTAGAATTGGAAGGGGCCTTAGGGATCGCATGTATTTTATTTTAGTGGCTCTTGGGCAGAGTTCTGATTTGCTGCAGACGTGTTCAGTGACAATGCCAAGTTTCATAATCTAGGGAAGCGGCAATAAATAGTTGCCAGATCATGGGCTTTGAGACCAGGCTGGCCTGGGAATGTTCTGACTCTGGTGTTTATACTCTTTGTGATATGGGGCAAATTAACTTCTCAGTTTCATCATCTGTAAAGTGGGACTATTACCTAACCTGACTGTCCCAAATATGAGGAATAAAATTATCATAAAGCTTTTTGCCACTCAATAAAGAGTAGCGGTTTATTTTTATTTCATATGTTCCTAATGAACGGTAACAGTCTGTATCTTTCCCTTGGAACTTTTAGCACAATATGAGACTTTAAATTTGATTCTTAAATGTATACAAATGTATTGTGTGGAGATGTATATCTGGCATTAGAAAGACCTAAGGATTATATCCTGTAGGATGCAGGCCACATTTCTTTTTTTTTTTTTCTTTTCTTTTTAATAGACATACATGGAAGAGAAAAATCTGCTTGTGTGACACAGGAAAACGTTTCCTGGATTTTGGTATTTAGTTGTTATCACGCCGTTTACAATATCCACAGCCATGTGTTTTGTTTTTCCCTGTGTGTTTCTTTTAGGCACACAAAGCACAGTACACTGAGCTGGTTTCTAATTAACTGACTGCACCCTGAGGTCCCCAGCTTCTGTTTTCAGTTTAATTACAGCTGTGAAGAGGCTGCAGCAAAACCAGAGAGAGTGTCTCCACACGATAAAGAAAAAATAATACTGTCGTTCTGGTGTGATTCTTAGATCCCCGAGGGTGCGGATGCTTAGAGGTGGCTAAGTCAGCACACCGACATGGGACTGCCATGTGCTTTGTCTCATTTCCGTCATGTGAGCCACTTGACTTTGCTGGAGACAACCTCTGACTTAAATCTGAAGTCTAGTCCCTCAAGTGGTTCTTCGAGTCATAGACAGTTAGAATGGAAGGGACTCTCATCCAACGGGCCTACTCTACCTCGGTTCTCTGGTTCTGAAACTGACAACAGACCACAAACCTGTTGCTGTTCATCCCATCATGAATTGTCAGACAACTGAAAAGAAATCTGAAACTCACCAGAGTGGCGAAGAGGTGATAGAGAATAAAATAGATGGCAACCACAGGTGCCCACATGTGTCCCACGGCATTTAGCGTTTGGTCCATGACATCAACCCATCCTTCCTGGGTAAGAATCTGGAACATGGACATGAATGCCTATAGAGGGAAAGAATGGAGGGATTAAACACCAGCCTTGCGCTTGCATGGGACTTAAAATTAGGACTTTGATCTCAGTATTATTAATTCGGGAGGGAAAGAAGAGCCTTCATTCAACAGATAAGAAAGAATGAAGAACAAAGATCTTAAAAGTCTGATATCTACCTATTCAATGTGGAAAACTAAAATAATTACCTTGCATTAAAATTGGCCTTGTTGGTGGTAAATACTGCTGAGCAAATTAGAAAAAAAATCAAGAAACCTTGCTTGTTGCCTCTATTGCTTTTACCTTTTAGCAAGCTAACTATTTAATGTTTCCAAGGGACTAGTGTAATTTATTTTATTTTTTGCTGTCAAGCACAACTTATTTTTATAGCAAATTACATTTGATTGTCTAAAGGCAAATAAGAATAATAATAATCTTAATTTTATTTTTGTAGAATTCATCTATCAAATCATTTCAGTTATGTTAAAAACACAAGACTCTGAAAAAGAAATATTTCTAAAATGATATAATAATACTAAGCAACTTCATAAAAATGATTACATTTTTTCAAAATTTAAAACATTTTTTTTTCAAAGCCGAGTCAAGACCATGGAAGAAACCCCAGACCAAAAATAAAGTAAAAGATAAAGTAAAATCGAATTAAATTTAAAAAGCACTCAACAAAAGCCAACCAAGTCAAAGACTCATTCTTTCTCTGCAGGAATCTTTGGTTAGGGTCATTCCTATACATTTTTTTCTTATTAAATATATGCGTATATATCCACCTCTGGTTTATGTACTCTGTACACGTTGGTAGTCAATAAACGAGAACTTCTAGAGAACTTATGATGCCATCTGGGCAAGCTGATAATTGGAATTGAGTGACTCTGAAAGAAACTGCTATAGACTTCAAGACAATGCAAGACAGAAATCAAATTCTCAAGTATTGGGATTCCAAGAAATAAAATCCAGGATAATAGAAAGATGGACAGAACCTGATAAGAATTCTGTTACACTGATAGCATCTTAGAGGCAAAATGGACTTGAAAGATAATCTAACCTGATTCATTCTTTTTGAAGATAAAGAAAGAGAGGCTTAAATAGGGCCAAAGTCACTCTATTAATTTGTAGCAATAACAGAAGTAGCACCAGGCATCATGACTTCAAGCAACTCCTCTTTCCAAGTACTGCTTCCTGCCTTCAGTGAAGTCTTGAATCTACTACTTCCCAGACCTGATCACACAGTAAGCTCTTTTGGCAGTTTTCTTTACTGGGGATAATAAACTCTTTTACAAGTACAATGTTCAATGCCCAGCACATAGTGGGTCTATATGAAGAAAGGAACAATGAATTGTTCAATGAGTCTCAAAGTAGGAGACACGTTTTTCCTCTGAGCCTTAGTCCATGTGTGAAACATTTAACTTCTTGACTTAATTTTTCTATAATCTCATCACCCTATTTATGAAAGCAAGTGTTCTATTTATGAAAGCAAGAAGCATGTTGTTACTGGTACTTGAGCACAGCTTCACAAGGACAGTTTAATACTTTCCTTGCTGGGGGTGCCTAAGCTTTAATTCATCTTAAAAATGCTTCAGAGAATTTTTCAACACATGGTTTAATGTCATGAGTGTGCCAGACCTATCATTGAGGGCAATTATTTTTACCCTGTATTTTTTTTTTCTATTGAATATTTATTACATCTGAAGGCAAGGAAAACAAGTTCTGAAGATGATTCCCATAAAAATATCAGATTGTAGACTTCCCTGGCAGTTCAGTGGTTAAGATGCCATGCTTCCACTGCAGGGGCACAGATTCAATCCCTGGCTGGAAAACTAAGATCTCACACACAGAAAAAAACAAAAAACAAAACAGATTGTTGCATCTTCTTCAACAGACAGTGTGAAAGTGTGTGGACATCCAAACAGCTCAACAGTAAAAGGGGGGAAAGTCAAAACATCTACCAAGGCAAAAGGAATTTTCTTAGACATGGATTTCTTTCCCTAAAAGTGACAGGGAAACTTGTTTATTAAGTCCAGTAGATTCATCCTTGGTACCTAGAGGCCAGAAATTGGTATACCTGTCAGTTTCTTGGGCAGAAACCTACTTAATTTGTTTTCATCTATAGCATCAGCTTTCATAAACACTCAGCCATTGTGCATTCAGTGAAGGTCTGGGAACATGGAGCTATGGGTTTCTAACCTGTTGCTGTGAGATAAGCAATGTGAGCAAGAACATCGGGTTACTTTCTACTCTTTTCAGAGTTCCAGAAGAAAAAAGTCTCATTTCCACACAGCTCAGCCACTTGCAAGTATGTATTGTGAGATGCTGTGAATTATTATTACTATACTCTGTTCAACCATATTTACATTTTTGCTATTCAGTTATTATTGGGTCTTCCATGCTTGTTGGTACACGGACAATCAATAGATGGAGAGTCAATGAGTTGCCTATGAAAATATTGCTAAGTAATAATGTTATGCTGGTAATGTCCTAGGGTAATACTTCCTTCTCCAGGATTCCAAGTATTATGACACATTTGGTAGTGGAAAGATGTTCAAGCATTAGGTGGAGGCCCCTTACTTTTCGGTAAGGTTTCAGAATCTGGTCCAGTTTAATTCACTTTATTGGAATCGTGGTGTTCTTATACAATTTTTAGTTTAGTTTTGTTTTGGTTGAGAGTTTCTGATTGTTTTTCACAAGTTCCTTGGGGAAAGAAATATAGACTTTCTTCCTTCTACTTCAAATTGCTTCCAGATTCCCACGGATATTTACAGATTGTCTGGCATAAATTCCTGTTCTCTTCTCCTACAGATGTTCTTACTGGAGGCTTGGATTACCCAGAAATCTTTTTATTCTTTCTCTCAGACATTTTCCTTGGAGTCCTCTTACTACTGTTTTAATTTGGACTAATTACCTTCACAATTGTCAAAGCCTTCTTTTTTCATTTTATTTTATGGAAGAATAGTTGATTTACAATGTGTGTTTAAGTTCTGCGGTACAGCCAAGTGACTCAGTTATACACATGCATATTCTTTCCCATTATGGTTTATCACCAGATATTGAATATAGCTCCCTGTGCTCTACAGTAGGGCCTTGCTGTGTATCCATTCTGCATGGAATAGCTTGCATCTGCCTGTCCCAAGCTCCCAGGCTTTTCCTTGCTGTCCCCTCTACCC
>SJYC01117069.1:0-15621 GCA_006408675.1 Madoqua kirkii | reverse complement strand
ACAGTTAGAATGGAAGGGACTCTCATCCAACGGGCCTACTCTACCTCGGTTCTCTGGTTCTGAAACTGACAACAGACCACAAACCTGTTGCTGTTCATCCCATCATGAATTGTCAGACAACTGAAAAGAAATCTGAAACTCACCAGAGTGGCGAAGAGGTGATAGAGAATAAAATAGATGGCAACCACAGGTGCCCACATGTGTCCCACGGCATTTAGCGTTTGGTCCATGACATCAACCCATCCTTCCTGGGTAAGAATCTGGAACATGGACATGAATGCCTATAGAGGGAAAGAATGGAGGGATTAAACACCAGCCTTGCGCTTGCATGGGACTTAAAATTAGGACTTTGATCTCAGTATTATTAATTCGGGAGGGAAAGAAGAGCCTTCATTCAACAGATAAGAAAGAATGAAGAACAAAGATCTTAAAAGTCTGATATCTACCTATTCAATGTGGAAAACTAAAATAATTACCTTGCATTAAAATTGGCCTTGTTGGTGGTAAATACTGCTGAGCAAATTAGAAAAAAAATCAAGAAACCTTGCTTGTTGCCTCTATTGCTTTTACCTTTTAGCAAGCTAACTATTTAATGTTTCCAAGGGACTAGTGTAATTTATTTTATTTTTTGCTGTCAAGCACAACTTATTTTTATAGCAAATTACATTTGATTGTCTAAAGGCAAATAAGAATAATAATAATCTTAATTTTATTTTTGTAGAATTCATCTATCAAATCATTTCAGTTATGTTAAAAACACAAGACTCTGAAAAAGAAATATTTCTAAAATGATATAATAATACTAAGCAACTTCATAAAAATGATTACATTTTTTCAAAATTTAAAACATTTTTTTTTCAAAGCCGAGTCAAGACCATGGAAGAAACCCCAGACCAAAAATAAAGTAAAAGATAAAGTAAAATCGAATTAAATTTAAAAAGCACTCAACAAAAGCCAACCAAGTCAAAGACTCATTCTTTCTCTGCAGGAATCTTTGGTTAGGGTCATTCCTATACATTTTTTTCTTATTAAATATATGCGTATATATCCACCTCTGGTTTATGTACTCTGTACACGTTGGTAGTCAATAAACGAGAACTTCTAGAGAACTTATGATGCCATCTGGGCAAGCTGATAATTGGAATTGAGTGACTCTGAAAGAAACTGCTATAGACTTCAAGACAATGCAAGACAGAAATCAAATTCTCAAGTATTGGGATTCCAAGAAATAAAATCCAGGATAATAGAAAGATGGACAGAACCTGATAAGAATTCTGTTACACTGATAGCATCTTAGAGGCAAAATGGACTTGAAAGATAATCTAACCTGATTCATTCTTTTTGAAGATAAAGAAAGAGAGGCTTAAATAGGGCCAAAGTCACTCTATTAATTTGTAGCAATAACAGAAGTAGCACCAGGCATCATGACTTCAAGCAACTCCTCTTTCCAAGTACTGCTTCCTGCCTTCAGTGAAGTCTTGAATCTACTACTTCCCAGACCTGATCACACAGTAAGCTCTTTTGGCAGTTTTCTTTACTGGGGATAATAAACTCTTTTACAAGTACAATGTTCAATGCCCAGCACATAGTGGGTCTATATGAAGAAAGGAACAATGAATTGTTCAATGAGTCTCAAAGTAGGAGACACGTTTTTCCTCTGAGCCTTAGTCCATGTGTGAAACATTTAACTTCTTGACTTAATTTTTCTATAATCTCATCACCCTATTTATGAAAGCAAGTGTTCTATTTATGAAAGCAAGAAGCATGTTGTTACTGGTACTTGAGCACAGCTTCAGCAAGGACAGTTTAATACTTTCCTTGCTGGGGGTGCCTAAGCTTTAATTCATCTTAAAAATGCTTCAGAGAATTTTTCAACACATGGTTTAATGTCATGAGTGTGCCAGACCTATCATTGAGGGCAATTATTTTTACCCTGTATTTTTTTTTTCTATTGAATATTTATTACATCTGAAGGCAAGGAAAACAAGTTCTGAAGATGATTCCCATAAAAATATCAGATTGTAGACTTCCCTGGCAGTTCAGTGGTTAAGATGCCATGCTTCCACTGCAGGGGCACAGATTCAATCCCTGGCTGGAAAACTAAGATCTCACACACAGAAAAAAACAAAAAACAAAACAGATTGTTGCATCTTCTTCAACAGACAGTGTGAAAGTGTGTGGACATCCAAACAGCTCAACAGTAAAAGGGGGGAAAGTCAAAACATCTACCAAGGCAAAAGGAATTTTCTTAGACATGGATTTCTTTCCCTAAAAGTGACAGGGAAACTTGTTTATTAAGTCCAGTAGATTCATCCTTGGTACCTAGAGGCCAGAAATTGGTATACCTGTCAGTTTCTTGGGCAGAAACCTACTTAATTTGTTTTCATCTATAGCATCAGCTTTCATAAACACTCAGCCATTGTGCATTCAGTGAAGGTCTGGGAACATGGAGCTATGGGTTTCTAACCTGTTGCTGTGAGATAAGCAATGTGAGCAAGAACATCGGGTTACTTTCTACTCTTTTCAGAGTTCCAGAAGAAAAAAGTCTCATTTCCACACAGCTCAGCCACTTGCAAGTATGTATTGTGAGATGCTGTGAATTATTATTACTATACTCTGTTCAACCATATTTACATTTTTGCTATTCAGTTATTATTGGGTCTTCCATGCTTGTTGGTACACGGACAATCAATAGATGGAGAGTCAATGAGTTGCCTATGAAAATATTGCTAAGTAATAATGTTATGCTGGTAATGTCCTAGGGTAATACTTCCTTCTCCAGGATTCCAAGTATTATGACACATTTGGTAGTGGAAAGTAGATGTTCAAGCATTAGGTGGAGGCCCCTTACTTTTCGGTAAGGTTTCAGAATCTGGTCCAGTTTAATTCACTTTATTGGAATCGTGGTGTTCTTATACAATTTTTAGTTTAGTTTTGTTTTGGTTGAGAGTTTCTGATTGTTTTTCACAAGTTCCTTGGGGAAAGAAATATAGACTTTCTTCCTTCTACTTCAAATTGCTTCCAGATTCCCACGGATATTTACAGATTGTCTGGCATAAATTCCACTTCTCTTCTCCTACAGATGTTCTTACTGGAGGCTTGGATTACCCAGAAATCTTTTTATTCTTTCTCTCAGACATTTTCCTTGGAGTCCTCTTACTACTGTTTTAATTTGGACTAATTACCTTCACAATTGTCAAAGCCTTCTTTTTTCATTTTATTTTATGGAAGAATAGTTGATTTACAATGTGTGTTTAAGTTCTGCGGTACAGCCAAGTGACTCAGTTATACACATGCATATTCTTTCCCATTATGGTTTATCACCAGATATTGAATATAGCTCCCTGTGCTCTACAGTAGGGCCTTGCTGTGTATCCATTCTGCATGGAATAGCTTGCATCTGCCTGTCCCAAGCTCCCAGGCTTTTCCTTGCTGTCCCCTCTACCCTCTGCTTGGAAACCACAAGTCTACTCTCTCTCTGTGAGTTGGCTTTTGTTTCCTAGAAATGGTCATTCGTGTCATATTTCAGATTCCGCCTAAGTGATATCATATGGTATTTGTCTTCCTCTTTCTGACTTACTTTGCTTAGTATGATAATCTCTAGGTCCATCCGTGTTGCTGCAAATGCAAAGCCTTCATTTTAAACTTCCTTATCTAGATCGTTTATTCCCTCCAATACAATGTCAGAAAGGGATCCCAGAAGCTCATGCCTATCATTGGTGGTGGCTTAGTTTCTCAGTTATGTCTGACTCTTGCAACTCCATGGACTGTAGCCTGCCAGGCTTCTCTGGCCATGAGATTTCCCAGGCAAGAATCCTAGAATCTTCCCAACCCAGGGGCTGACTCACATCTGTGTCTCTTGCATTGGCAGGCGGGTGTTCTTCTGCTAAGCCCCTTGGGATTCCCATGTCCATCATTAGAATCCTGTTTCAATTTGTCAGCTACGTTTTCTTCTATGTTTTGTGGTCCCAGTACGAGGAGAATGGTTTGCAGGGAGAGAAGTATTGGCTGAGGCCATGGACAGTTAAGCTTGGAATATTAGGACTCAGACATTTCCCCACTGTGGGTAGATTCTGGAAATTTTTATTGCTGCCAAAGCCCATCGGCTTCCTTCCACATCACTTGCACCCCACTGACTCCAGGTGAGAACAAAGACAGGTTGATTCTGTTGGTCCTAGTCCTCTGGGTACCAGGAGAGGACAGCTGGTCTCCCCCATGCCTTTCTCCCCATTTCCTGCTCCCTCCTGATTTCAATTTTCTTCTTTTCTCTTCTTCCTTTCACTCTGCTGAACTTTTGTTTATTATGGAAGAGCCTTAGTTTTTAGAAATTATGACTGTTTTGCTTTTACTCACAAGCCTTCTTCCCAACTGGGAAAAATGAAAAATAAGAAACTCCAGCATTTTATCTTGCCTTTGGTAAAATGGGGTAAATCAATCACTTTACGCTTGTGGGAGATTCTTGATGTCTTTTCCAGGGCTCTGAGCCTGAAGCCTGAGGCTCTTCAAATTGAGGGAGATGAGCACATATTTTAGGAGTTGCTTTTCCAATTTAATTTCTTTTCAACTTCTGGAAAACAGGCTTCGGGCATGAACCTAGAGTGCACTTTCTCTCTCTCTGATCCTTTCTCTCTTTCTCCCTCCTTCTTTCCTAGTAGCTGCTATTCAAAGATAATGGTATGAAATTGTGGCCTTTTCTTTGTGGGGTGACTGCTGGTATCACTTTTTTCCAGGCTGGTAATGAACTGTTTTATTCATTTCTGCACATTTTGGGGACAGAAGGTTTGTGATTTTTGCTATTTTACCCCTCACGTCCAATCTTACAGATGTAAATTAGGGGTAAGCACTTGGTTTACAAGCGCCTTTCTTTTCTGTGTCTAATGACATAATCACATATTAACCATCCCTATGCAGGTCAGGCAGGCCTTGTGCACTCTGCAGGGGTCTGACTGCAGCTAATTGAATCAGAGATGAGCAGTTAACCTGAGAATGGGCCAGCTGCACCGGACGTGATCTGGAACAAACAACCCTGCCGATCAGGGAAGAGCAAAATCAATCAAAAACATCTCTAATGAATTTCAAGTGGAAGTTACAGGGAAAAATCACACTGTTAGCAGTCGGATCTGGAGGCACATAAATGAATGGGGATTGGCTCTGCAGTTCGGCAGGATCAACTTAGGGGTCATGACAAAGTCAGTTATTGTTGCTCAGGCCCTGAGTCATGTCCGATTCTTTGTGACCCCATGGACTGCAGCACACCAGGCCTCCCTGTCCATCACCATCTCCCGGAATCCACCCAAACCCATGTCCACTGAGTCAGCGATGCCATTCAACCATCTCATCCTCTGTTGTCCCCTTCTCCTGCCTTCAAGCTTTCCCAGCATCAGGGTCTTCTCTAATGAGTCGGCTCTTTCCACGAGGTTCAGCTTCAGCATCAGTCTTTTCAGTAAATACTCAGGGTTGATTTCCTTCAGTATTGACTGGTTTGAGGGACTAGGGAAGGTGGTAATACTCTTTTTTCAGACTTTTAAAAGTAACAGCTTTGTTGAGATATAGTAAAATTCACCTTTTGAAGTAGACAATTAAGCGGTTTCATTTCTTCACAACTAAGACAAGACCCTTTTCATCATTCCCCCAAAACAGTCACTCCCCATCACTCCCTTTCGAATCCTTCACCAACCAGCAACACCCTTTGTGTCCCCATGGATCTGCCTATTGTGAACACTTACTACAAATGGAATCATATAATACGAGGTCAGGATTCTGTATCAGCATTTATTTACCTTTTATTGCCAAATGATGTTTCATTCAATGGACAGACCACATGTTATCTAATATCAGTTGATGGGCATTTCGGTTGTTTTCACTTTTTGGCTACTATGTTGCTATGAACATTCATGTACGGATTTTTGCTGGACATAAAACTACTTATATTTAATATAGTTTTACTGCATATTAAAATATATGCAAAACATGTATTTACTTTAAAAAATCTTGACATTAAAAATTTTAAATGTGGTGAGGAATACAACTCAGGTTACTGACATTCAATTTTCCTTTTACAATATAATTTGCATGTATCTTATCTATCTTTAGCGGGTTTCCAGAACTCTTTCTCTGCAGAAGATGAGCCTTCAAAATGAAATCGGTTTGACAACTTACACAGTAGCTCAACCTTTTTATGGAGGGTGTCCCTGCTGTGTCTTACTACCACTCAGCCATAAAACAGAAGATCTGCCGGGACAGTATTCACGAATATAAAAGTGACGCCTCCTTCGGTTTTAACTGCCTTCATTGCTCACCTACTCAGTCTCCTTGTTTCATTTTTCCCTCTGAAATAAAATGCAGAGGAGTGGTATCTTCTGAAAAACCTACCAACCAAGACAGAGGAGCGGGTGGACTTGGATCTGGTGTCTCCTCACAACTAGGGCATCTGCTGGACACGGGGTTGGGGGACCTCAACACCCAAGGGGACCCAAGGAATCCCCAAAGGACCAGCAATTGTTTAATTATTTAAATGAGAGAAATCGTGTTTACAGTGAAAAAACCCACTGATTGCATGACTTAATATTTTGCTGTATAGTTTCTTTCATTTCAAACTTCTCAATGATTCAAAGTTTTAACAGTATCTAAAATGACATCAATACATAGTAAGTGTTGGACCTACCTAATGTTGGAGTTAAAATTTCAAAATGTATACTGGTTGGAAAAATCATGACTGACAAGATCAAGGGCTTACTGAGAGTTAAGGGTTGGGGAAAACCAAGAAAAATGACATTATATGTATTTAAAAGTTGCCCAATGGCTCAATGGTAAAGAATCCACCTGCCAATGCAGGAGACATAAGAGACGTGGGTTTGATCCCTGACTCAGGAAGATCCCCTGGAGGAGGAAATAGCTATCCACTCCGGTATTCTTGCCTGAAATATACATGGACAGAGGAGCTTGGCAGGCTCCACTTCACGGGTTGCAAAGAATCAGACACAACTGATCAACTGCTACAGTACAGTCTAATATTTTAAAACCTACAGTAAATAAAAACTCTTTAATTAAGAGTCACCGCTTACTGCAACTAAACTAAGTTATCCATAAACACAAATACTATGGATTTGAAAGCTGGAGTAAAATCATAGTGGTGGTGGTTTAGTTGCTAAGGCATGTCCAAGTCTCACAACCCCTTCCAGGCGCCTCTCTCCATGGGATTCTCCAGGCAAGAATACTGGAGTGAGTTGCCGTTAATGCTAACGCCATTGGCAGTAGCCATTTTTTCATTTCATTTCTCCTTGTCTCATTTAGATGGAACTTCATGGCCTATCAGTTCAAATACACTTTTTCCAGTCCTGCAAACTCCATCTTCCTTTTTGCCAAACTCTCAGGAAGCATGCTGACTCCTAGGTGAATCTACCTCTCCAGGTTCGCACCACTCCAGCTCCTGCACTGGCTCCATAGGGAAGCAGGCTCCCTTCCACCTTGGCCTGCAGAGAGGCCCCCACACTGCCCAGCCTCGGGCTTTGCCAAACTTCTCATCTGAGCTAACCTTGTCCACCTCATCTCTGTCCTCACTTTCAAGAGATGCCCTCCCCATAAGGGACAGTCAAATGAGAGCCATTTAAAACATGCTGAAGAACTTTCCCTGGTGGCAGTGGCTGAGAACCCATCTTGCAAAATGTAGGGGACGTAGGTTCGATTCCTGGTCAGGGAACTAAGTCCCCACCTGCTGTGGGGCAACTCAGCCCTGGCACCACAACTACAGAGAGGGTGCTCTGCAAGGAAAGATCCCATGAGCTGCAACTAAGACCGGACACAGGCACAATTAAATAAATAAATGTTTAAAAATAAAATATAAAATAGAGGCTGAATGGACGGAGGATAAAGACCTTGGCCCTCCATGAGTTTCAGGGTAGGGAGGCAAAGTACCAAGTGTAGAGCTCTGCTGTCAGAGAGGCTGAGTTTGGATTATATTTTTAAGAAGGCATTTCCTTCAGATACATGAAAGTGTGACAGTGATATTGATAGCATCATTTTATTTCATCTTGGAACTAAGTGACTCCAAAGATAACTTCTGCCTGTAAGTGTTTACTATTCTGTGTGTGAGTGCGTGTGTGTGAGTGTGTGTGTGTGAGTGCGTGTGTGCATGTGGGTGTGCCTGTGTGTGTGCCTGTGAGTGTGTGCGCCTGTGAGTGTGTACACTCAGTCATATCTGACTCTTTGCAACCCCATGGACTGTAGCCTACCAGGCTCCTCTGTCGATGGAATTTTCCCGGCGAGAATACTGGAGTGGGTGACTACTTCCTTCTCAGGTAGTCTTTCTAATCCAGGGATCGAACTGGCGTCTCTTCCATCTCCTGCATTGGCAGGTGGATTCTTCACCACTAGGGCCATCTGGGAAGCCCATGTCTACTATACTTTGTCTTAGTTGGTACTGGCAGTCAACTGGAAAACTTTGATTTTGTACAACATGCTTTCTAGTCTATTTACTCAGACTATATCTTGACTATAAAAACTATAGAATAAGGTTACACTAGATGTTTTGACACTATATTTACTATTAGTTGACTTTTAGTGCTGCCTGGGACAAGAGAATTTATTGAATAAAAAGTAAAAATCACAGTGTTGGTAAGTGGACTGGAAGTAGGGAGCTAAATAAAATAAGAGCTGGGGGAGCTCTAAGCCATCACATATATTAGAATCTTAAACCGAATACTGGTTGAGTTTTGTTGTAGGGCTTGGAGAGTTTTGAAGAGTTATTAGTGACTTTCAGATTATAAAGCTTTTGAAGTTCTCTCTCTCTACGTACAGACTTCCCTGGTGGCTCAGATGGTAAAGAACCTTCCCCATGATGCGGGAGACCTGGGTTCAATCCCTGGGTCAGGAAGATCTCCTGGGAAGGCAGTGGCTACCCACTCTAGTATTCCTGCCTGTAGAATTCCATGGACAGAGGAGCCTGGCGGGCTAACTGCACAAAGAACTGGATACAACCGAACGACTTTCACTCACTCTCTCTATGCACGAATTCTCTTGGAATTTGAGATCTGTTGAGATCAACTACCCTTGCTGGTAATAGAAGCAAAACATTAAAATGTTAAATTTTTTTGGTAAAACGATTACACCTTATTGCTTGTGACTTAGGAAATAAAGTTAAAAACTGGTGGTTTCAATTAATTCTGACTCTCTTTTATGTTGGTAAGAAAGACCAAGCAGTACTTTTCCTTTTATTTCAGAATGAACCCACATTATTTATTTTGCTTTTACTATTTCTAAAATATGCCTGTTGCCAAGCATTCCATTTAAATGAATTAAAAGGGGGGGAAGTCTGTTCTTGGTCAAATTTTAGACTACTATGGAAAAGTCTTGCTGAATCTAGACTAATGTAATTGGCGTTAAATGTCAAAATGAGCTTGAATGTAATTAGAAGCAAAGCAGAAATCAAAATGTTATGCTTATTCCAGCAGCAAATTACTCTAAGTAGAGTCTACACTTAAATATAATTTCAAGAGTGAAAGGAAAGATGGGAGAAACTCATTTGCAAAAGCTAGAGCATCTTTTTCTAGTTATGAAAGTGGATGTAGGTATACCCGATCATCACTTTTCTTACAAATGGCCATGCTTGGGTTAACTTCTAGTGTATAACAGTGTAACTGACCATGTGGACAAAACCATGGATTTGTACAGCAAGAACAAATTTTTTTCAGGGCAAGATTTAAAAACACGAGAAGAGACACTGAACCATGATGAGCATCTATATGGTGCTTAGCAGCCCCCAAGGTCGTTCATTGCCCATTATTTAGAGTGATTTTAACAATAATCTTGTGTTACTCACTGTACATTTTACAGATGAGGAACTGAAGTATGCAGGCCTGAAATGAGTGACTCAGGCTGGCAGGCAGCAAGCAGTATTGCTGGGTCTTTAGGCTGGAATCTGTGGATTTCAAATTCCTTCTGTGTTTTTGGACATTACAGGTAACAAGACATCTTTAAAATCTAGTCATTGCTGATCTCCTTTCCTTATCTAAACTGCTAAAACAAACAATATGCTAGACTAAATCATATTTAAAATTATTACGCCTTTGTCAAGTACAGTACTGAGTATGTATCTGAAACTCTATATTATGCTCAGCTCGTTAATGAAAATTAGACATCTTCAGTATTTTTTCCTTTTTGCTAAAATAAGCTTCACTCATTACCATTTTTTTTCCAAATGAAAAGGACACAACCTTTTCATTTTCATGAGGATCTAAAATTACAAACAGCCTTTTAATAATAAAAATATTTCAAAGATTTCAGACTTAAATGTTAAAGTTTCTGTATTAGAAACATTCATCTTAAAGAAAAAAGATTGAGTGAACTGAATGAACTTATATTTTCCCTCTAACAATCTTTTTTGCAGAGTATGATATTTTTAGTTGAAAGGTATATATTTCCTAGTGATTATGTTAAAATAATTCGGAAGTGCAACCATCTAGCTGACAAAACAAACAGCTGTGAAAATGAGACCTGGAGATTTATGCAAATAGGAGACTTCTGAATTAATTTCCTTCATAGAACACACTGTCAAGTTTCTTGGAGTATTTATGCTCTATTTCTTAATTAGTGATTTTGCTAATGTCAGTCATATTAAATTTTCATAATGTAAATGATGCATTTCAATGGCAAATATGAGCTATAAAATTACAGATGAAAGTTGATATTTTACTTTGGGTGCAATAGAGATTTAGTAACATACAGAATAGACAGTATTCCTAAGGACAGACGTATATCTTATTGTGAAACAAAACTGAGGGTTTATTAAGAAAACTTCTGTAACCATACCACTGAGTTTACACAGGAATTTCTCAGTGCTTTCCTACTATCTATTTGTATACCTATGCTCAAGAAGAAGGGTTTTCTATTTGGCTTCAAATAGAAAGCAGCATCAAAGTGCTTATATTTTTGCATATTAAAAACCCCTACATTTTAGAAATGGAGTTTGTCTATTTTTTGCTCTGTTTTAATGGGCTTCGATTTCTTGTTTGTCTTCACTCCAAGTTCACAAATAGAAAGCTTTACTGCAAATTATACTGTCTGCTCTTTTCTATTGCAAATATAAATTTCAAAGTCTTGCTTCTTTTTTTTTTTCTTTTTATTTGGCTGTCCCACGTAGTGTGTGGGATCTTAGTTCCCTGAGCAGGGATCAAACCCATGCCCCATACATTGGAAGTGCGCAGTCTTAACCACTGGATAACCAGAGAAATCCCTTTGCTTCTGTTTTGATAGTGCTTATTTAATACTCTTGAAGAAGGAAATGGCAACCTGGAGAAGGAAATGGCCACCCACTTCAATATTCTTGCCTGGAAAATCCCATGGACAGAGGAGCCTGGCAGGTTCCAGTCCATGAGGTCATGAAGAGTCAGACACGACTAAGTAACTACTTAACACTCTAATGCCTTGAAAATAAAGTTGATAGTTGCTTACCAATAAATATTTAATTATAAAAAAAATTAAATTGTAATGGCTTGATTTCAATAAAGCTGATTTTATAAGTCATAAACTAAAATTTGTCTTATTATATAACTGAGTCTTATACAATTTGCATATCCCTTATATCTATATCCATATTTTTCTTCAGTTACAATTTACCAGCAAATGTTATTATCATTTTAAAAAATGAGATTTTTTTTTTTTTTTGGCTTTTTAACTTAATTTTTAGTTAGCATTTATGTCATGCATGACTAACCTCATTAATTATTCTATAAAAATTGAGCTTTCCTAGTATAATATGTCATTATTTCCGAAGTCTGCTTAGACATTTTATTACGATTTGACTTTAAATTTGCTTTAAAATTTTCACAATGGTGAATAATGCTACAAAGCGCCTTTTTTTTTTTTTTTAACTTTATCTTATCATGTTTCCTGGACATTAACCTTTTAACACCGATGCATAGAGAAGATGTTGGGAAGGCTGGACAGAGTCCTCTGCAGAAGTAGGCAGCTGTACCCAAGAGGTGGGCAGCGGGGCAAGAACGAATCTACATATCAGTCGTTAAATGGTCCAGTGTTTAGTCCCAGATGTGGAATAGTCAATGGGAAGCTATTACTATCTCAGGTTCTGGCAGTAATCTTCTTTGTAATAGAATTTTTTACTTTTTGCATTTTTGTTGAAAGTTGCAAAGGACTGACTAAAAAGAATAGTGTAAACCAGAATGGGAACTGATTTTCAAACTTTCAGTTTAAAATACAGAAAACTGAATACTTAGTGTCCAGCTAATGCCCCAACCTTTCACCGAGGGACCCTTTTATGTTGTGTGGAATAGTCAATGGGAAGCTATTACTATCTCAGGTTCTGGCAGTAATCTTCTTTGTAATAGAATTTTTTACTTTTTGCATTTTTGTTGAAAGTTGCAAAGGACTGACTAAAAAGAATAGTGTAAACCAGAATGGGAACTGATTTTCAAACTTTCAGTTTAAAATACAGAAAACTGAATACTTAGTGTCCAGCTAATGCCCCAACCTTTCACCGAGGGACCCTTTTATGTTGGGAGGACAAGGGGACAACAGAGGATGAGATGGTTGGATGGCATCACCAACTCAATGGACGTGAGTTTGAGCCAACTCCAGGAGACACTGAAGGACAGGGGAGTCTGGTGGGCTGCAATCCATGGGGTCGCAAAGGATTGGACACGACTTAGTGACAGAACAATGACAAATGTGATTACTGCTAGGAATTTAGTGTTTAATGCTAAGAAGTTAGATTTCCATGTCACTTAAGGACACTAACTGCTATTGCTTGCTGATTCCCTTTCTCATTGTCAGTACGATGTTAACTAGCCTGCTGCTATTATATCCTTTGACCTTCTCAATAATCCTCTAAAATACTACTGTTCTTTTTTCATTGATGGGAAATTGTACATTTCCACGAGAGAAGAGTTGAAATGTCTGACTATAGATTGTATATTTTGTAGGCAAGACTCAACAAAGTATTAAAATATAATCAGCTTTTCATTAGTAAAAACATATGTCCACAGAGCTCATCTTAACTGGAGGAGACACAGAATATTCCTCATTTATGATTCTCACTGATTTTTGAAGATGGTACAATGGAGTAGGCTGATTATTAAGACAGTATTAATGGAACATGGCAACTATTAGAAGGGAAAACTGCAAATAAGACAATTGGTAGAAAACTACCAAAATATGATGAGGAGCAAAAAAAAAAGTTCTCCCCCAGTGAGTATGCTTGGATCAGGGTAGGAATTGAGGGTACATTATCCAAGGAATGTAATAATTCCTTGTACTGCAGCTCAGCAGTCAGTGATACCAACACACAGCCCCAGGAAAAGGCCATTTCTGTGTGATTCACCCTTTATTAAAGTCGTCTTGCAAGAGGAAGAACACAGGATATTATTTTATCACTATGCCACTGATGAGTCACCAAAAAACAAATTCAAATACCAGCCAAAGAAGCTTGTATGCTACAGCAGAATGGAAATAGAGTTAATTTTTCAGTTTTTTTGAGCTATATATTGCATTCAGTTCAGTTCAGTTCAGCTCAGTCACTCAGTCGTGTCTGACTCTTTGTGACCCCATGAATCGAAGCAAGCCAGGCCTCCCTGTCAATTTAAACCAAATTGCTAGTCTCTATTGCAGGGCCGTGTCCAGACATGGATGACAATTTGGCTTAAAGCCTCAGATGGGACTGACTTTATGAGATGGTGGAAGATTTGACACAGTAATGACCACATAGATTTAAAAAAAAACAAAAAAACAAAAAAACACCTCCCTTACTGCCTCGAAGATGTCAGAAATTCCTCAAGTGACTGTAAAGTTTTGTCTTTGGTCAATAAAAGTGAGTTTTGTTCAATGAAAAACCTCCTCAGAGAAACAACATTTCTTCCAGTGTAAACTCCCTCAAAATAGCTCTTCCACCATTCTCTAGGAAAAATAAGTGGCTCCCCTGTGTCACCATCTGGACCGCGAAGACACCCAACAGTCTGGCTCCAGCCCAATCCTGTAGCTCCTTTCACCTGTCCCTCCACGCCCTGTGATTCTCCGTGCCTTGGATTGACTCACGCTGCTTTCCTTACATGGAATACTTTCATCTAACGCCATCACCCCAATCCCCTAGGGGAATCATATTTACCCCTGATGACAACTCTTCACAAAGCTTTGCAGTCTTCCTTCCCTGGAAGCAACCTCTCTCTCTTATTAAAACAAAATGATATTTGAAAGCACGACCCATAGCCCATAATAAGGTTCCCAGGATTTTTAACATACACTCTGGGGTATCTCTGATATTGCTTTACAGCCGACTCCATCTGCTTGGGCACATTTCACCTTCTGGCTTGAGTTCTTTCCTCTGTGTCTACAAATCTCAACTCTGCTGTAAGTGAAAGTTAGTACCTTTGGGCATGTGTGGGCAAGGCATAGCTCCATCCCATGGAGGATGCTGTCTGCATTATAAACCACAACAAAAGAGGAACACGATCTCTTTAGGGTTCATTGCGGATGGGTGGATGCCTGCAATATTTGTGGGAAACTTTTGGTATGCAGCAGATAAAAGTGAAAGTGTTAGTCACTCAGTCATGTTCCACTCTTTGCAGCTCCACAGACTGTAGCCTGCCAGGCTCCTCAGTCCATGGAATTCTCCAGGCAAGTATACTGGAGTGGGTTGCTAGTTCCTACTCAGGGGATCTTCCTGACCCAGGGATCAAACCCAGGTGTCCTGCACTGTGGGGAGATTCTTCACCATCTGGGCCACCGAGGAAGCTGATGCAGCAGATGAGGGGACGATAAACATGAGGATATAAGAACCAAAATGGACATAACAGCTGTAATGCAAACAAATGCAAAGAGATGTACAAATGGGAGGATATAAGAATCAGGTGGGGGTAATATCTGTAATGCAAACAAATGCAGAGACACGTGAGGCTGCCGATGGGGAAGACAGGCCTGAGGAAGCCTGGCCTCAGGCTGTGCCTGGAGAAAAAAAGTTACAGCTGTCTGTCGAAAGACAGTCCAAAAAGTGGCTTTTTTTCCCCCCTGGTCTCAAAAATTTATTACTGAAATTCCGTCTCTGATCACACATGTGAAAAAGTGATTTAAAAACCACAGGGAATTCTAGATGACACACAGCAAACATCCTATCAAAGGCTTAGTTAAGACCCCAGGGAGGCTTCCCTGGGGGTCCAGTGGCTGAGACTCCACATTCGCAACGCAGGGGGACTGGGTTCGATCCCTGGTTGGGGAACTAGATTCCACATGCTGCAACTAAAGATCTCGCTGTCTGCAACTAACACGCAGCACAGTCAAATTAATTAATTTGAAAAAAGGCCTCCAGGAATATAATGGAAATTCCAGGACCAAAAACTAACAGGTAGCTGGAGTCTAGAAAAGGCACCTTCCCTATGGGATCTATAAACTCTGCTAGGCTTTGGTTTTTAACATCGTGTCAGGCACAAGGGGCAAAGTCACAGACTCCTGAAAGGTGAAGACTGCTGAGCTTAATATTTATTTGGCTTCACTGGAAGTGGACCAGAAAAAAATTCAATGCCAAAAGGAGGTAAAAAGCGAGCGTGTGTGACCTTGACCTGGGCGAGGATTTGTATGACGGCAAAGCTGGCACTGCAAACCACGGGAACGGACAGACCA
>SJYC01117067.1:20-16201 GCA_006408675.1 Madoqua kirkii | reverse complement strand
AGGCTATGGGGGTTTCCAGAGCTGCAGACAACAGTGAAGAAGGAATCTGACCTGCTGAGCTGATAAGGCGCAGGAGGATCAGAGAGGTTTGCTTTGGTCCAGCATCATTATTCATTCTTCATTCAAACATCTGTTCACCAGCTAGCCTGTGGCAACGGTTGTTCGGAACATGGAGGATATAAATGAGCAAGATGGACACCATCAGGATGGACTTCCCTGGTGGTCTAGCGGTTAAAACTCTGAGCTTCCGCCCCAGGGACTGTGGGTTCGATTTCTGGTTGGGGAACTAAGATCTCACATGACTCACAGCATTAAAAAAAGAAAGAAAGGAAAAAAAAAAAGACAGACACCATCTCTGCCTTTGAAAAGGATGCTGGAGGAAATCCTGAAATCTGAGTCCAAAGAAGTAAGTGGGGCCAGAGATGAAAAGATACTGAAAACCCTATTAAAATGTTTGTTATCTTGAGGGAAAGGAGGATCTTGAAGCATTTTAAATGGGAGAATGGCATGAGACAATTCATACCTAAGAAGGTGCAAATTCGCAGCTTTAATGCAAATAGAGAATGAGCCCGGTGTTAGGCAAGGAGACCCATGGGGAACTGGTGGAATAATGCTAATCCCTTTACCATCCTTTCAGTTCAGGAAGCACTGGGTCTGTCTCTTATACACATCTCTAAGTACTTATTATTATCATTATCATTATTTTGATTTTGATTTTTTGTTCATCATGGAATTTTTTGCATCGATTTTGACTTTTACTTATTTTCTGGCCACACCCTGTAGCATTCGAGATCTTAGCTCCCCAACCAGGGATTGAACCCATGCTTCCTACAGTGGAAGTGTGGAGTCTCAACCACAGGGCTGCCAGTGAAGTCCCCATTGCAAGTATTTTAGCAACACACTAAAATTGCTTTGTATACTAAGTGGAAGGATAAAGAGAACAAAACCGTAGTCACTCCATTGCTGCTCTGCAAACAGGTTCCTCAGTACCATCTCTCTAGATTCCACATATACACATTCATATACAATAACTTTGATTTCTCTTTTTGAGTTATTTCACTTTGTATAACAGGCTCTCGGCTGGCACAGGGCGGGAAGGAGAGGGTGGGCTGAATGAAGAGTGGCGTGGAAACGTACACATTACCATGTGTAAAAGAGGTAGCCAGTGGGAATTTGCTGTGCGCCCCAGGGAGCTCAAGGGAGGGCTCTGTGTTGACCTAGAGGGGTGGGGTGGGGTGGGAGGTGGCAGGGAGGTTCAGGAGGGAGGGCACATATGCTATCTATGGTTGATGCATGTTGATGTACGGCAGAAACACAATATTGTACAGCAATTATCTTCCAATTAAAAATAAATAAAATTTTTAAAAAAGAAAAAAAAACAGTAGTGAAACTGTGCACAGAACCTTTGGTCAGGCAACCGTTAGAAAACACCAATTGTTTTTGTCTTTGCTACAGAAAGCTGGGTGGCAACCTGCCTAGGGCAAGCTGTCTCCTGACTGGTATGGGTTGTTCCTTCGTAAAAAGCTAATCTAATTGTTCTTATAATATAACCCATTAGTCCCAACAAAGGAGGAACAGTGGGATACTGCCTCACAGCAGGACTTAATCTCATTATTTCTACTTAGCAAAGTGTCTGCTTGGTCCAAATTAGGGGAGAAGGTTATTGGCTCGAGATGACAAAGTTGTTTTATTAAATTGCATCAATATGTTGTTCTCTTTTTTCTCACTGGAAACGTTTAGGATCCTCTCCACATCCAGGGTTTCTGCCAAGCCTCCACTGGCTGTTTCCCCTCTCTCTGCTTTCCAACGCTACACATCTCGTGACACAGTGGTTTTTGTTTTTTAATACTTTTCTATTTATTTGGCTGTGCCGGGTCTAAGTTGCGGCATGCGGGATCTTTAATTGTGGCACGGGCAATTCTTAGTAGGGGCATGTGGGATTTAGTTCCCTGACTGGGGATCAAACCCGGGCCCCCTACTTGGGGAGCATGGAATCTTAGCCACTGGAACACCAGGGAAGTCCCAACACAGTGTTAATAAGTGCTCTGGGAGGTGTCAGGAGGCGAGATCACAGTGCTGTCAACTTCGAGATACTTGTAATATAAAGAGAAGGGACTTCGCATGCGTGTTGGCAGCATGAGCGAGAAGGAACCATAGAAAGAGGGAAAGCGAGAGTCCAGGATGTGCCGGGCCCTGTGCTGGCGTCCTGGCAGGTCCCATTTGAGCATCTTGGAAAGAAGCTGCGGCCCAGCTGTTGCTGGGAGAGAAAACAGACCCCAGACCCCGTCCTTCCCTTCGTTATCTACATCCCCTAGTGGCACAAGACATAAAGGAGCTTTGCCGGCAGAGAGGAGAGAGAGAAATCTTCTTCAGGTTTTGGGACTGAGCATTATTGTAGTTTCTGTGGCTGTCCCCCCAGTATCCATTCCTTCCCCCTATGATGAATCCAAGACAATCCAGCTATCAGGCAGTGATTTGTTCAGTAGCGACCAAGTGACCCAATCCTGCTGATGAGAGGGTGGGGCATGGAGGCTGCGGGGGAGAAGGTACTGGAAAAGGTGACCTTGCTTCTAAGGAGGAGACCTGGGCGGAGACGATGTCCTTCCTCTTCGAGATTTTATCATGAATCCCAGAAATGAGGCATCCATTTTGTTCACACAAAGATATCACAAAAACATCAAACTACATTGGTTAGCTAGGGTTGCTGGTACCTAAAACTAGGTGGTTTCAAACAATGGGAATGTATTCTCATAGTTCTGGAGGCTATGGCAGAAATCAAGCTGTTGGCAGGACCACGCTTCCTCTGCAGCCTCCTGCGGAAGGGTTTCCCTTGCCTCTTCTGCTCTGGGCTCTTGCTAGCAACCCCTGGGGCTCCCTGGCTCGTAGATGCCCCGCCAGTCACATGGCCACCTTCCTCGGGTGCTTCTTCACACCGTCTTCTCTCCGTGCATGTCTGGGTGGGTGTCAAATGCTCCCCTTTGTACGGAATGTCGGCCGTATTGGATCAGAGTTCATCCTAAGGATCTTGGTTTAACCTGATCACTTCTATTTCCAGATACGGCCACATTTTGGGGATCCTGGGGGTTAGAACTTCAGCATGTCTTTAGGGACACATAAGCCAACCCATGACAACACCTGAGAGAATCTCCGTGGAAGATTCAGAGTCCTGGCTTCCTAAAGTCTACCTAATCTCCTGAATTTTGTGACAAAAAAATGAATTTCCTAATTGTTTAAGTCAGTTAAGTCAATCGATTGTTTAAGATACAATCAGGTCCAGCCAAATCAGGGTTTGGTTTCACATCTAGCTGGAGTCTTTTCTGCTACAGGCAGCCCAAGCATTCTGACAGAATTATGCTAACACTGCTGATGGGAGAAGGGTGAAGGGCCTGATGGAGGCTATGGGGGTTTCCAGAGCTGCAGACAACAGTGAAGAAGGAATCTGACCTGCTGAGCTGATAAGGCGCAGGAGGATCAGAGAGGTTTGCTTTGGTCCAGCATCATTATTCATTCTTCATTCAAACATCTGTTCACCAGCTAGCCTGTGGCAACGGTTGTTCGGAACATGGAGGATATAAATGAGCAAGATGGACACCATCAGGATGGACTTCCCTGGTGGTCTAGCGGTTAAAACTCTGAGCTTCCGCCCCAGGGACTGTGGGTTCGATTTCTGGTTGGGGAACTAAGATCTCACATGACTCACAGCATTAAAAAAAGAAAGAAAGGAAAAAAAAAAAGACAGACACCATCTCTGCCTTTGAAAAGGATGCTGGAGGAAATCCTGAAATCTGAGTCCAAAGAAGTAAGTGGGGCCAGAGATGAAAAGATACTGAAAACCCTATTAAAATGTTTGTTATCTTGAGGGAAAGGAGGATCTTGAAGCATTTTAAATGGGAGAATGGCATGAGACAATTCATACCTAAGAAGGTGCAAATTCGCAGCTTTAATGCAAATAGAGAATGAGCCCGGTGTTAGGCAAGGAGACCCATGGGGAACTGGTGGAATAATGCTAATCCCTTTACCATCCTTTCAGTTCAGGAAGCACTGGGTT
This sequence comes from Madoqua kirkii, assembly GCA_006408675.1. NCBI lineage: Eukaryota > Metazoa > Chordata > Mammalia > Artiodactyla > Bovidae > Madoqua > Madoqua kirkii. The sequence goes on along the minus strand of SJYC01117067.1, from coordinate 12,153 downwards.
TTCCATGTGGGTGGAGCTGCATCAGAGGGTCAAGGTGCTGGGCAGTCACTGAGTTTGCCCAGGTTGCTGTTGTCTCGCTGTCCCTCTGTCCCTCCAGGGCTCTCTTCCTGGGATTTAAACGGGAAACCAGCTTTCACGTCCATGTCAGCTCCTCCTAGAGGCATCTCACGGCAGGTTGCTGGAGTCCAAGATTACAATCAGGTCCAGCCAAATCAGGGTTTGGTTTTACATCTAGTCCTGTTTCCTCAGAGAAACTATATCTGCCCTGGATGGCTGTATCAAGGTCAGCTTCCAGAAAACAGCCCCAATACTGATCTTTCAGGCACAAATGCTGGGCTTCCCTGGTAGCTTGGTTGGTAAGGAAACCGTCTGCAATGCAGAAGACTGGGTTCGATCCCTGGATGGGGAAGGTCCTCTGGAGAAGGAAATGTCAACCCACTCCATTATTCTTGCCTGGAGAGTTTCATGGACAGAGGAACCTGGTGGGCTACAGTCCACGGGGTTGTCAAGAGTTGGACACGGCTGAAGTGACTTAGCACACACCTCAACACCCAACCACTGAGTACAGAGAGACACATCTCATGAGCAGGAAAGAAAGCAGGATCACAGAAATCAAGCATAGCTGGCTTGTGTTTATAACCATCTTTCTTGATCCCTTCCTATCAGGCAAGTGTCACCAGCGGATGGTGCTTTGACTTGGAATGATAATGACTCCTTTTTATAATTGTAATACTGTTAACATTTCTTGTAAAATTAGATTATGTTTTGGGGATTTTACTCTTAACTGCATCTATATGCAAGGAGCAAGCCAGTCCCTTCCTGCGTCAACACTGTCAGCTGCTCGAGAACTGATTAGGGGGCTCCCTAGTCACTGGCTGCTTTCATTAAGATGGTCACAGTAATCAGGCAGAGAAGCACAACTGAGTAATTGGGAGATCTGAAAATGCAACGTTCCTTGATTACTATTATAGCTAGAGAAACAGAGCAAATCCCAAGGGATCTAAAGCAGCCTTGTCTTTAATATTGAGTAGCCTCTGTATTATGCCAATTTCAAATATATGATATAAGATGTCACTTGTTTTTTCTAATGCTTTCTAAGCCCAGGGTTGGATTGTTTATATATAATTCAACACACACAATGCAATGAGGAAAATACCAGTTTTGCCTGGATTTTAAGATTTTTTGAAGTGACCATTTTAAAAGTTATTGAATTTGGTACAATACTGCTTCTGTTTTATTTTTTGACCACGTGGCATGTGGGATCTTAGCTGCCTGACCAAGGATCCAACCTGCACCCTCTACATTGGAAGGCAAAGTCTTAGCTACTGGACCACCAGGGAAGTCCCATTTTGCCTATATTTTAGATGTAAAAAAAAGTTTAATTTGTTTGGTGTCTTATGGGAACCCACTCCAGTATTCTTCCCTGGAAAATCCCATGGACATAGGAGCCTAGAGGGCTATAATCCATGGGGTCACAAAGAGTCAGATACAACAGAGTGACTGATCACAACCGAAAAGTAATGGAGTGGGAAATATAGACTCTTATCCAGGATGATTTCGTATGCAGGCCCATAGCTCTTATTTTCAATGTCAACATTCAGAACACTTTGAAAATATCCAAAGGTGTTTTGCTGTGTTTCACTGGTAAGCTCATTTAGTGGCAAAAGTCTGACCTGACCTATCACTTATTTATTGTATTATTTATAAAAGACGCTTACTCCTTGGAAGGAAAGTTATGACCAGCCTAAACAGCACATTAAAAAACAGAGACATTATTTTGTCAACAAAGGTCTGTCTAATCAAGGCTATGGTTCTTCCAGTGGTCATGTATGGATGTGAGAGTTGCACTATAAAGAAAGCTGAGTGCTGAAGAATTGATGCTTTTGAACTGTGGTGTTGGAGAAGACTCTTGAGAATTCCTTGGACTGCAAGGAGATCCAACCAGTCTATCCTAAAGCAGATCAGTCCTGGGTATTCATTGGAAGGACTGATGTTGAAGCTGAAACTCCAATACTTTGGCCACCTGATGAGAAGAGCTGAATCATTGGAAAAGACCCTGATGCTGGGAAAGATTGAGGGCAGGAGGAGAAGGGGATGACAGAGGAGGAGATGGTTGGATAGCATCATCAACTCGATGGACATGGGTTTGGGTGGACTCCGGAACTTGGTGATGGACAGGGAGGCCTGATGTGCTGCAGTTCATGGGGTCGCAAAGAGTTGGACACGACTGAGTGACTGAACTGAACTGATCCTTATTTGTCTGAAGGCTGATGTTCTTCTATAGAAATATTAATGCGTTGGTTACAGTGGGGCTGATTGAGACAACTCTGGAGTGAGATATCACCCTTAAAATACCTAGAATATTCTGAACTCCAAAAAGAGGTTTGGGGTAAAGGATATAAAATAGGTCGTGTGAAATGAGAGGAAAGGGTGAAAAGTGAAGATAAATTATGAAATTAAGATAGGTCTCTGCAATAAATAAATACAGGCTGTTTCAACTTAGTACCCCCTCACCCAGAACAATGGCTGACCCTTAGTGAGGCTTGAGGGACAGATGGTGAAGACAGATAACAAAGACGGCAGCCTGCTCTTTGTATTTACCCCATGAGGGGCAGCGAGGGGGCAGCCTAGGACAAGCTGGCCTGGATGATGACACCATCATCTTTGCATGTATCCCTCTGTCCCTGGAGGAAGAGCAGGCCTTCCTGTAGGGGAGTCTGGTTCCAGGCCAATCCTAAGCGGCCCAGCCACGGGCATCGACCAGGCTTTGCCTGGAAGGTCCCTGCGTGAGGGAAGGTCCCTGTCCCGCGGTCTCGGGCACAGCCCTGCACTGCAGTCTCTGGAGGGAGTTTCAGGGAACGAGACAGGGCCCAGGCTGCCTGCTCAGGTCTCTGGCTTCCTGGCCTCTCCTGGGAGGGGCTTCTCATGGTGGCGTTCAGCCCTTTTCCCCGCCTTGACTCAGCACATTTTCACTCCCAGCCCTTCTTCTAGGCACGCCCCCTACCCTCACCCCAACTCCCTGGCCCATAAGAGGGCAGGAGCTTTGTTCAGGACTCCCAGGGAATGCCCAGACCCCTCTCTCCCCTCCACACCAGGGCCGATCCACCAGCCCCTCACCCTGCCTTGCCCAACAGGTGGAAGGGGAGCCAGGCAGCCACGCCCGCTCCTACCTGCTGCCTGCACTGGGGCGGTAAGTGGACCAAGGCTCGCCGTGACTGTGGGCTCACTGTCCTCCAAGACCACCTCGACACCTGCCAGCTCAACACCAGCCTCAGGGCAATCCCAGTGCCAGCCCCGCAGCCGCCTCTGGAAACCGCCTGCCGCCCTTCTCCTGACCTCGTGCCATCTTTGTTGCCCCTCCTTGCACTCTCTTATCAACGTTTAATCACAATCATGCTTTCATTCACTTAAAAGTTCCTTGGCTTTATGTCCTCCTCTTGACATCGACTGTTCTTTCTCCTTAAGTTCTGGAAGAAGATGTGGCTCACTTCAGACCTTCAGCACAAGCCGCGGAAAGAACACTGCTCTCTGCATTTCATCCGGCTTCATCCTGCTCTTCTTCACTAACCTCCTGTTCCAGAGTCTTGTTGGACTTCTCCACCCCTGGTTGTGCACCTTCCCTCTGGGTTCCCAGTGTTTGCCTTTATCAAAGCCCATCATGCTTGATATTTGCTTAGTGATTACCTGCCTCTCAACTGGAATTCCTGAAGACTGGGAACTGAATTGCATTGTATCTCAGGATCACCAAGACTGCCTGGTTCTTGATAGACACTCAATAGATGCTTGGCGATGAGTAACACATTTAGTACAAGAAAAAAAAAAAAACAACAATAACCCACAGTTTATTAGTCTATCTGTTAAGAAAAAAAAAAAATCCAGACTATATTAGTCTATCCATTATATTACAGATAGCTTTACCCTGAGAGCTTTTTTCGTTTTTGGATGTATTATTTGTTGTTCTTACCCCAAGACAATTCTTCTCATATAACAGACCTTACTATTTCAGTTTATGGTGATAAACTTTGTCTTGGTCATTATATTTTTTTCATATTTCTAAATCTTCATGGAGTTAAATTTTAGGGTCCTTCTGATTAGGGACTGATTAGTTTTTTAATTGATTGATTGGTTTTTAACTTTCTTTTCAACCTAAGTGAATCTTAATGAGAATACAGAGATATGAACTAGATGATCTTTTAAAGACAGTTCAAATCTGAAGAGTTTATGAAATTCTCTTCTAGATTATGCCTGACATAAAATATACATGAACTGTAAAACAGATTTAAAAGGTTACCTCTCACACACAAAGGCAAACTTCAAACATTTTAAAATTAACAATTTAAAAATTTTGCTATATTTTCATTTATAGGTACTAAGAACCCTATCATCCGTCTTTGTTGGTTTCTGCATCTCATTCTGTTAGATTGTTTCCAGAATTTTAGAGTTGACGCATAATCTGACAATGCTGAAAATGTGCTCAGACCTGTATTCTGTAGAAGAGATCACCGTGAATATTAAAATCGAATTACTCCAAGTTATTAAAAAAGTCAGTATTTTTTAAACCTCTGCTAAAGTGAAATGACTTTGACGTTAAGCATTATTACTAAAATAAAAATAACTGAATTACACTGACTGCCATTTTTGTTCTTACCCTTGGAAATGTTGTGAATCTATCCAGCTCTTCGACAAAGCAGAACATCTGCAGACTAATTGCCGACATAACAATCAAGAGGCTGGCAGTAAATACAACCAAACTCCCAAGCTTTTTTCCAGGGCCAAAGATCTTGTACACAAAGTCTTCTAATGCAGGTGAGATTTTAATAAGCCGAACTACCCGAAGAACCTGTGTAGGAGAGAAAAACACACACATTTGACCATTAACACTGAATCTTAAATAAGTTCATACTAAAATCTCATTTTTTATAGCACTCTATAAAATTGCATTTTCCATCTGCGTATTTAGTGATGAAACACTTTAAGAGCTAAGATATTAGCCTAGTTCAGTGCCTGCTGTACAATAAGAACTCAACACATTCCAAAGGAATGAAGGCAGGAAAATGGTGACGACTCACTGTCTTAACATATGCTGTGATAATTCAAAGTGGCATTAATTAACACTATTGTTGAAATAAAGCCGACAGTTTTTCATAATGTTCAAATATCAAAGAAAACATTAGTTCAATATTAGCTATATTCATTGTCATAAAACAGCCCTTCCTAGGGATTATTGTACATTCATAAAGCATCTTTAAAAGTCTTTCCATCAGGGAGTCTTTATTCATGGTTAGATTGTTACCATAAGACCCATTCTATCCTTTTAATTAATAGAACTTTCTGAATTTTAGCCTTAGTTACCCAGGGTTATATGCTGCATTTTCTAGCCCCACTAGGTTTAGACCTATGGAATGTGAAAGGAAGTAATTTTCACACCTAATTTTTTTCTTTAATATTTCAAGTGTTTTTATTCTGAGCAGCTGGTACAAAATATAATGACATGTGTCTTATTCTGTATAGTTCGCTCTGTCCAAGCTCTCAACCTCTGATCTGGTCCTCTTTTGTGGATTTAACAGACCCTTTCAGTTCAGTATAGACCTCACATTCACTTTACTCTCCTATATACTTCCTTCTTGCTCTCACTGGCAATTGAGTTTCGGCATGTGCAATTTTAGAATTCTTGAAGGAACTCCAGATTCAGAGATGCTGGGATGTAGACTGAGTCCACAGTCAGACAAGGTGGATTAAATAGGAACAAAATAGGAACCGTGAAATTAAATAAATTTGGCCTGGACACTTGTTATACCCTCCTCTAGCTGGGCGATCAGAACAACTGGAGTTGCCCATTTGGATCAGAAATAAAAACTTCACATAGAGGTGACAGCTTCAAGCTAACCCAATAGGCTGGCTTTCAGGATGATCCCAGGGAACAGGGGGCTCCCTGGGGGCTCAGATGGTAAAGAATTCACCTGCAGTGCAGGAGGCTTGGTTTTGATCCCCAGGTCAGAAAGATCCCCTCAGAGAAGGAAATGGCAGCCCATTCCACTATTCTTGCCTGGAGAATTCCATAGACAGAGGAGTTGAGTTGGGGGGCGGGTATAAATTTCAGTTCATGCAGTCACAAAGAGAAGGACACAACTGAATGACTTTCACTCACTCACCAACTAGGGAAAATATACATTAATCTTATCCAAGCCCTGTATTTTTAGAACTTCATTATTTTTTCAGAACTTTTTAGAACCTTGTGCTTAGCTGGTTATCTAAACACACGTGTTTACATGTTTTGAATATATATGCAAAACCTCCCACACATAAGTAATTTTCTCATTCACTTAAAAAATACTATTTATGTGCCAAACATAGTGTTGGACAAATAAGATTCAATGGCTATTCCTATTACACACTGAGTGTTAATATAATACAAAGGCATAGTTCTTAAGGGTATAAGATTAAAAGCGTAAAGTAGAATATAATTAAAAGTTGAAGTATAAAGTACGGAAAAGTAACATTTTTCAACAACTCTAAGATGCCATTGATTTTTTTTTTAATGCGCTATTAAGAAATTGAAAATGCTGCTGATTAAAGTATAACACATCACTGATTATAAGGCAGATTGAAAGTGTTAGTCATTCAGTCACGTCTGACCCTTTGAGACCGCATGGACTGTAGCAGCCTGCCAGGCTCTTCTGTCCATGGAATTCTCCAGGCAAGAATAATGGCTTGGGTTACTGTTTCCTTCTCCAAGTGATCTTCCCTACCTGGGGATCGAACTGGGGCCTCCTGCCTTACAGGCAGAATCTTTACTGTCTGAGTCACCAGGGAAGACAGATTCCAGTTTAGAGATGTTAAAATAGAAAAACTGTGGTCTTGGCATAAATGAAAGATGATAATTGAAACGTAGTTCAAGATGGTTCAATATCAATACGATCTTAAAGTATCTTTGAAGGCTTCTCAGGAGAAAACAAAATACTGTGAGGAAAAGGAAATGCTTTAAAAGCTTATATTAAAATTTTTACCCAAATAAAAACATGAGTTTAGATTTTTTTTAAGCAACCCTAGCTTTCTAATCCTTCTGATTTTCCTTTGGCAAATCATTTCTACTCTGCTCTTAATCAATGAGGCCCAGAAGGGACTCCCTGACCTCCACGATCCAGGCCTGGCCAGGGTATTCATAATGACCTCAGTCATCAGAACTTCTGTAGGGCTTAGAATAAATATTCTATATTTAATCCCTAACTGGAATTACTATAAGAGCCACAGAAATCCCAAGCTTCTAGGGACCTTCTTTGCCACCACATGGAGAAAGACAGCTTAAGCATTATACCAACACAGAAGAAAGGTGAGTGGAGAAACGGACCAAGGCCCAGATACCATATTAACCTGTGAATTTGCCATCTCAGAAGTCACACTTATCTCCTACCACCAGATTCTGAATTAACAGGAACCACTGGTGGGCTCTAGTCCATAGGATATCAGAGAGTCAAACACAACTGAAGCGACTTACCCTGCACACGTACTGATAGTGAATCTTATTCCTGTTGTCTGCAGAACATTGTAGCTGCACGTCTAATCAACTAATGGACAAATGTTTAAAGAAGTTGACAAAATGTAGATGTCATTCATGTTCATTTAAAATACTTCCCAGGTGGCTTGGTGGTAAAGAATCTAACTCCTGCAGGGGACACAGGAAAAGTGGGTTCGATCCCTAGGTTGGGAAGATTCCCCTGGAGAAGGAAATGGCAACCCACTCCACTATTCTTGCCTGGGAAATCCCATGGACAGAGGAGCCTGGCGGGCTACAGTCTGTGGGGTCGCAAGGAGTCAGACCTGACTGAGCAACTGAACACCCACCCACCACACAATACACAAAAAAGAAAATTTATGTGAGAAATACTGTTGTTCAAATTAAACATTTATACCACAGACATGTTTAAGTTACCAATTTTTCCCACTATAATTTTTAACAAGGACTTTCAAACCAGAGCATATTACACTTGGGTCATTTTTGCAAATAACAAACAGCTTTATCATAAGAACTATTAAAAGTAACACTCATATTAACATCCAGAATAATAATATGAAAAGATTTTACATATTTATCAGACTTATTTATTCTCAGACATAAATGATTCACTATCTAATCGTTAAACAGCTGAGTCCAGGAAAGTTCACAGGAACAATTTAACTGATCTATCGCCCTGTGTTTTCTCCACTTGAATTAAAATCATATTTAAAAGACTGCCTAAGCAATTCTGAATCGTGTCCCAAATTCTAATGAAAACAGCCTATGTACAGCTGTGTGATTTTGATAAATTAATATTTCACTAGCTGGAAGAAATAGAACTTAACACAATTCCCGCACTGGTGATTTGATCCGCGTTTTCAGAGGGGGTAAGCCTGCTTCATGGCAAGGCAGAATCCTTATCAGTGATTCTAATTACGCCTTTCATTTATTTGAGGATAAGTCTGCTTTTCACTCTGTCTACCCAATAAAGCCTTTGGATTCTGTATTAAAACAGATACAAAATAAAGTACACCAGACATTCAAAGATAAGCACGGTAGGACATTCTGTGGTTGTTCTTAAAGCATATTTTCTTGGTCACATTTCTAAGTCTGTCACTAAAAGTCACTCTGCTGATTAATAGTGAGATACTGTAAAAGTTGGGCTTCCCAGGTGGCAAAGAATCCGCCTGCCAATGCAAGAGCCTGGCGGGCTATAGCCCATGGGGTTGCATAGAGCCGGACATGAAAAAATTGTGTGGTTAAGAACATGAACTACTGGGGGGGAGTTCTCTGACATTCCAGTGGTTAAAATTTCCCTTTGAATGTGGGTTTAATCCTTGGTTGGGGAGCAAAGATCCCATGAGCCCCACAGCCACAAAACAGAAACAACATAGTAACCAATTCAATAATAATTTTTAAAATGGTCCACATTAAAAAAAAAAAAAGTCTTTAAAATAGAAGAATGTGAACTATGAGATTAAACCTCTCGGGAATGAGTTTCCACCAGTTGCTGGTTGTGTGGTCCTTGGTGGGTTACTCAGTCTCCAGGGAAGCAGTTTACACGTATATTCTCTATCTACCAAGAAACAAATGGAACTATGAACTCAGCAGGGTGTCTGTACACCCTTGGTGCACAAAAAGTACCAGCCAGTGTCCTCACCCTGCTATGTTAGAACCAGAGATGAAAGTGAAAGTGCTAGTCACTCAGTCGTGTCTGACTTTGCAAACCATGAACTACAGCCCGCCAGGCTCCTCTCTCCGTGGAATTCTCCAGGCAAGAAGGCTGGAGTGGGTTGCCATTCACGTCTCCCAAGGATCTTCCTGACCCAAGGATCAAACCTGTGTCTCCTGCATTGCAGGCAGATTCTTCACCATTCTGAAAGATTCTGCGACTTTCAGTGGGAAAATGCTGCCTCTGTTCACTCCATCAAGCACACGTTCCCCTCAAGACAGGGGTCACTTTGGATCTCTCTACCTGGAATGTGCCCCCACAGACCTTCTCAAGATTCGCTCTTTATCTGCCCAAATGTCCCCTCTTGAAAGAGGGCCTCCTTGGACAAACTTAGCCAGAACAGCACCCTCGCCCCACAGCTTCTCCTTTTCACCGGCTTGCTCCTTCTGAATCACACTTCCAGCCTGCTGTTCATTTCATGAACCTGCATGTGAAATGCTTGCTGGCTAGAATGCAAGTCTCCCAAGGTGGGGATCTTCTCTGTCTTGCTCACCTCTCTCCCTCAAGTCTGGAACTGTGCCTGACACATAGGAGGTGCTTTGGAAATACAACCTGGATAAACAGGTGATACCAACGCTCAGAGATAACTGATATAAGGGAGACGTTTTGTACACAGATATTGAAGGCAGGAGGAGAAGGGGACAACAGAGGATGAGATGGTTGGATGGCATCACTGACTTGATGGACATGAGTTTGAGCAAGCTGTGGGAGTTGGTGATGGACGGGGAAGCCTAGCGTGCTGCAGTCCCTGGGGTCATAAAGAGCTGGGCACGACTGAGCAACTCAACTGAATATCAACTCTCAGAGATGTCGGATAAAAAGGGAGACATTTTGTACTCAAATGTTGACTTTGTATAAATATGAAAAATGTGACATCCACTCCGGGAGGAACTGGTGCCAACATGATGAAGCAAGGTCAAGTGAGATGAGAAACAAGCCTGAAGACCAACCAGGGAGATCAAAGTCAGCCCATAAAGAACCAATCTGTTCAAGACAGTGGGTTCCCCATCTGTGCATCTGCAAAAATCCTGAGACATCTAAGCTTCTTGAGAGACTTATCTCTTAGGCACAAAATAAACGAGGCAGTGTCTACTGATCTCATTAGAAAAATGTAAACTTGGCCATGGATACAGAGAGACGAATGAAAATCACTCAACTACTAACAAAAAATGAAACCATTAGAAATTACATAGGCATTAATATTGTTAACTTTGGGGAGTTCCTGGCGGTCCACTGATTAGGACTCTGTGCACTCACTGCTGTGGGCTTTGGTTCAATCCCTAGTTGGGGAACTAAGATCCCACAAGCTGCATGGCATGGCCAGAAAAAAAAAATGCAAACTTCACTGAGCAGGCATTATGTGACCGTATCTATAGCTATATGTCTATATATATACACAATGATTAGAGCCATGCGTACCAATTTTAGATATTTTGTGTAAAACAGACTAGAAGAAAAGAACCTAGAGACGGTGACTATTAACAACTTGTAGTAATTTGGGTTACTTCTTTTCAGCCATTTTTTCATTTATAGGTATTTTATAAACATATATAAACTACATATGTTATTTATAGGCTGGATTTGTAGCTATACTTGTTATATACTTTTATACTGTTTTATATGTAAATAAAACAATCATATCTTTAAGTTACTATGTGAGCTCAGTCTCTTTAGTCGTGTCCGACTCTTGGTGACCCCATGGACTGTGCCCTCCAGACTCCTCTGTCAAAGGGATTCTCCAGGCAAGAATACTGGAGTGGGTTGCCATGCTCTTTTCCAAGGGATCTTCCTGACTGAGGGATCAAACCCACATCTCTTATGTCTCCTGCACTGGAACGTGGGTTCTTTACCACTATTCATCAAACCATTTTTATTGTCAAATTTCCATATGACTTACCAAGCTGTTCCTCACATTTTTCACTTAAACAGTTCCCATTTTTTCTCATCAATAATCCTAGACTTAATACCTTTGTTTGTAAAACTTTGACCTATTGGTAACTTTGCAATGAAAAGTTATCTGAGAGAAATGCTAACAATTTTAAAGCAAGCCCTGAATATATTTTATCTGGTATCCTTGCTGAAAGAGGCATCAATGTCTTTCTTAATTTGGTTAGTTTAATAGGTTTATAAAAAAATATGTTGTAGCTTTAACTATGAGGCATATTTTCTGAAATTATGTACAATGATTCTCTAACATTAGGTACTAATGTGCATGTTGACTCTGTGAATACAGACATCAGTGCCCAAGAGCATATAATGACACATGCTTGGAAAGCATATTTTGTAACAAGAGTTTTAAACGTGTATGTCTCCTGCCCCAGCCATCTCACTTATGATAACCAAGCCTGAGGATATAACCCAACAAGTGACAAGGGATTTTCGTTCAGAGATGTTGACAGAACTGAAGGCTTGAACCATGATGCCTTCTGTGAGGTCAATATGCGTGGCTGTGATTACTGGAGACTCAGTTTTTTGTGTGTGTTTGTGGGGTATGTTCTTGGTTTCTGTGAACTGTATTTTCACATCCTTTCTTCTAGGCATCAGAAGTATTCAGTTTCAGGTTGCAGTCTGGCAGTTGCAGTTAATATTGCTCTGAATATGACAGCTATAGTATCACCAATAAATAAGTTTGTCAGTGAAGTTGGAACGTATTTTCTTTCACCTAAGGAATCAGAATCTTCTTTCTCTGCATAGTTTTAAGAAATTCTCCTGCCATTTAATTCTCCAACTCTAAAATATCTATTAAGGAAACAATGCAACTTCTGATATTTACATGACAAATTATACAAATGACCAAATTTTGACTCAGAAAATGATTATATTTGAGATTTTTTTAAATTAGGATATCCCATATACATATATTTTGACCAAGTATTTAAAATATCACTCAGCACATGGCTATCGCT
>SJYC01117066.1:0-25687 GCA_006408675.1 Madoqua kirkii | reverse complement strand
TCCTTGCTGAAAGAGGCATCAATGTCTTTCTTAATTTGGTTAGTTTAATAGGTTTATAAAAAAATATGTTGTAGCTTTAACTATGAGGCATATTTTCTGAAATTATGTACAATGATTCTCTAACATTAGGTACTAATGTGCATGTTGACTCTGTGAATACAGACATCAGTGCCCAAGAGCATATAATGACACATGCTTGGAAAGCATATTTTGTAACAAGAGTTTTAAACGTGTATGTCTCCTGCCCCAGCCATCTCACTTATGATAACCAAGCCTGAGGATATAACCCAACAAGTGACAAGGGATTTTCGTTCAGAGATGTTGACAGAACTGAAGGCTTGAACCATGATGCCTTCTGTGAGGTCAATATGCGTGGCTGTGATTACTGGAGACTCAGTTTTTTGTGTGTGTTTGTGGGGTATGTTCTTGGTTTCTGTGAACTGTATTTTCACATCCTTTCTTCTAGGCATCAGAAGTATTCAGTTTCAGGTTGCAGTCTGGCAGTTGCAGTTAATATTGCTCTGAATATGACAGCTATAGTATCACCAATAAATAAGTTTGTCAGTGAAGTTGGAACGTATTTTCTTTCATCTAAGGAATCAGAATCTTCTTTCTCTGCATAGTTTTAAGAAATTCTCCTGCCATTTAATTCTCCAACTCTAAAATATCTATTAAGGAAACAATGCAACTTCTGATATTTACATGACAAATTATACAAATGACCAAATTTTGACTCAGAAAATTATTATATTTGAGATTTTTTTAAATTAGGATATCCCATATACATATATTTTGACCAAGTATTTAAAATATCACTCAGCACATGGCTATCGCTAACAAAGAAGATAACATTAATACTCACTTTTGTTTACTGAACAATTATGAAGTAATATGGTTTAACATAATGCATTAAAAACAATAGATACTCAGTCATTATTAAGTAAAAATTAAAGATATTATAATTTAATGATCACAAAGAAATTTATAGGCATTTTAAAATAACAAAGTATGACTATACTCTGTAAAGGTAAGTTTTATTTTTTATTGTTTCAATTTTAAGTACTGTTGAGCAAACAAATTTAGGCTTATTAAGAAGGGAGGTCTACTCTTGGAATTAAAGTCATATACAAAGTCATATAGCAATTCAAAATTTAATATGCATGCTCAGATTATAATACCCATGTGAATACAAAACATGTATGTCTATTGCACTGTGCTAACTTTTATGAGCTGTATGAAAAACATCTCCATTTATTACTATGAATGTTTATGAGTTTATAAACAGTGATTTTTTATTTATTTTTTTGCCATGCTATGAGACATGTAGGATCTTAGTTTCCTGACCAGGGATTGAACCTGTGCTCCCTGCAGTGGAAGTACAGAGTGCTAATCACTAGACTGCCAGGGTCTAGTGATTTTGATTTACTTCATTTATTTTTGGTTATACCAGCACATCTTAGTTCCCTGACCAGGAATCAGACCAGCGTCCCCTATATTGGAGGCTCAGTGGGTTAATCTCTGGGCCACCAAGGAAGTCCCTATGACTTCTGAATGTGCTATTTTTGGTATTTAAGATGTCACTGAGCCCATCTCAAGTTTGCAGTTACTAAGGTTGCTGCAATATCTAGTTGTTAGAATGCATGTACGTTCTCTGGAAAGAAAACACTTCTAAAGAAAAGCAGGCATTATGTGTATTACCTGAAAGTATGTGAATTGGGAATGATAAAGGTCTGGATATGCATGAAGAGTGGTTCCAACTACGAGTAGCAGCTCGAATTTGTGGAGAGATGAGCTAATATATCCAGTGAATCCCAAACACCATATCTTCAGAAGCGCTTCCAAGTCAAAAAGTACTGTAAAAGCCACCTAGAGGAAAAAAGAGTGAAATTAAAATCAACCTGCAGTTTATTTCAAAATACGTCATGTGTTTGTTAGTGCATGAATTTTCATCACTAGCATAAAAAAATGAGGAGATATGTTATATAAAAATCTAGAATGAAGTTTTTTTAAAAAGATGGTTTTAAAATACACCAACTAGAATATCACAGACCAAATGTATCTTCAGTGATCAGAGAAGCACGTAAATGTATTGTTTCTGAGAGGTACTATTTCATTAATTTCCTCTAAATTTTCAAGACCTGTACTTAGCGTTTCTTTTTTTTTTTTTCCCCCAGAAAGAGCTGGTTGACCAGGCGACATGAGGTATCTTAAAATTTGGTACCCCTTTAAATCATCTTCTCGGTGGACATTTCCCAGACCTGAAAGTAAAGTGACTTTGAATTTCAGGCCCACGTGGACAGGCATGTGCTGGCTGATTTTCAGTAAAGCATACTCTTTTTCTATTCTTCTGGAGTCAGGATCATGACTGAAGTTTTCCTCACGATTTCCTTTTGATGGAGGGACATTTTCCTTCTCTCACCGAGGTAAAGACCTCATGACTCCTCATGAGTCCTATGCAGCCCCGCCTTCTATCCAGCTTACAGCCCTTAGTAAGGCACCTTCTAGGTGATAAGAACATGCAAACACCCTCAGGGCAGCTACTGGCCCAGGTGCCCCCTGGGAGTTCTGCATACACCTCAAAACACCTTTTTGACCTTGAGAATATTCCTCTAATTTTTGCATGCTCTGCTAAGCTTTTTAAATGTTTTACTATACTAGGTATCACTCTTAATAATTTCATAGGTGATTTTCAGCCACTTCTGGGGACCATGTTCTATATGTTTCTTAGAATCAATAAGCTATTTATTTTGTGTTTAAACATGATCATATTTTCTGTGATTAAAAAAAATATTGAACCTTCTTTACCCCAGGCTGTAATCAACCACTGCTTCTGGAAGGGCATATTTTCTATGATTTTCAAAAGGAAAAGTCAGCCTTCGCACGTTTAGTGTGCCAGAGGCATACCTAGTCTTACGTTTTCAGTTTATTGTGTGTCACTGATATTTATCTTTCAACTTTTTCTTGTCTTTTCTGGCTTGGGAAAACCGTTGTTAATGTCTTTTTTCTTCCTTGTTTATTTAGACTCTATTTTTCTAATCTCCCAGCTTAAGGCTCTACTGTGACATATTAATCTATATACCGTTTTATTACTGCATCCAAATTAAATAATCACAAACTCCTTTCCTGCACAAAAGGGGTTGCTCACTCTTCCCTCACACCCTTCAGTTCAGTTCAGTCAGTTGCTCAGTTGTGTTTGACTCTTTGCGACCCCATGAATCACAGCACGCCAGACCTCCCTGTCCAGCAGCAACTCCCAGAGTTCACTCAGACTCACTTTCATTGAGTCAGTGATGCCATCTAGCCATCTCATCCTCTGTCGTCCCCTTCTCCTCCTGCCCCCAATCCCTCCCAGCATCAGAGTCTTTTCCGATGAGTCAACTCTTCGCATGAGGTGGCCAAAGTACTGGACTTTCAGCTTTAGCATCATTCCTTCCAAAGAAATCCCAGGGTTGATCTCCTTCAGAATGGACTGGTTGGATCTCCTTGCCGTCCAAGGGACTCTCAAGAGTCTTCTTCAGCACCACAGTTCAAAAGCATCAATTCTTCGGCGCTCAGCCTTCTTCACAGTCCAACTCTCACATCCATACATGACCACAGGAAAAACCATAGCCTTGACTAGATGGACCTTTTTGGCAAAGTAATGTCTCTGCTTTTGAATATGCTATCAAGGTTGGTCATAACTTTCCTTCCAAGGAGTAAGCATCTTTTAATTCCATGGCTGCAATCACCATCTGCAGTGATTTTGGAGCCCAGAAAAATAAAGTCTGACACTGCTTCCCCATCTATTTGCCATGAATTGATGGGACCAGATGCCATGATCTTCGTTTTCTGAATGTTGAGTTGTAAGCCAATTTTTTCCCTCTCCTCTTTCACTTTCCTCACACCCTTACCAACCTACAAACTGCAGAGTATCCATCTTTCACCCCTACTCCTAGTGATACCACACCTCTTCCTAAAGTTTGCTTTTTCTGAGATCATCCACCAAAGTGTTTTTTTTTTTCCCCACACTGTGTGGCTTACATGACCTTAGTTCTACTACCAGGGAATGGACTGTGCCCTCCGCAGAGGAAGCTTGCAGTCTTAATCACTGGACTGCCAGGCAAGGCCCAGCTCTCGCTTCTTGAATAGTAATTATTGCTTATTGAGCCCCAGGTGGAGCCAGTGGCAAAGAACATGCCTGTCAATGCAGGAGATGCAGGAGACATGGATTCGATCACTGGGTCAGAACCCTGGAGGAGGGCATGGCAACCCACTCCAGGATTCTTGCCCGGAGAATCCCATGGACGGAGGAGCCTGGTGGGCTACAGTCCATGGAATCGCAAAGAGTGGGACAGAAACGCCTCCGTTTAGGAACACTTTCTTCTCTCGTTTATTTTACTCTTCCATTCCCTTTGTTCTTCAGGGACTCCTATTATTCCAAAGTCAAGTTTAGACTCTTGATTTTCCCTCTTGATTTCTACCATTTCTTTATTTTTGCCCACTTGTTCTCTCATATAATTAGCTCTCATCAACGACCATGCCCTTTTCAGCTCATTTTTTGGAAAATGTTAGTCAAAGTTCAGAAGGTCTGTTTTTTGCCTTAATTAACTATCTTTGAGACACTGGGCAAGGTTAGGGGGACCCTCTTCTCTGGCCCATCCACTCTACTTGATTGGGAAATTTCTGTACATATTCATCTTGGATTTCAAATTCCATCCTCATTTTTGAGTCCCTTTGTGTGAGAATATTTTTCTTTGCTTGCTCATTGCTATATGATTTATTTGTCTTTAATGCTCTAAACAGTGGTGAGATTATTTTTCATGATAAATGACCTAAAACCCTATGGTTCCTTGGCTGGGCAGCGCGGAGAAGGCAAAAAGAGAAGGGGGCCGCCAAGGATGGATGGTTGGATAAAATCACCTATGCAGTGGATATGAACTCGAGCACCCTCTGGGAGATAGTGAAGGACAGAGAAGCCTGTTGTGCTCCAGTCCATGGGGTCGCAGAACTGGACACAACTTAGTGACTGAACAACAACGACAAGAAGGAAAAAGCTGCTTTGTGTCAGGATTCCATCCCAGGCGGGTGGAATCCATTCCTGTGAGTAATTCAGCTCTTCAGGAGATTCCTTGCCTGGATCTCAGAGATCAACAGGATTCTTCTGGGTCTCCCAGGACCGCAGTTCCTCTGCAGGGTCGGCCTCAGGCGGCCAGAGGACCCAGATCGTGGCTACAAGTCCCAGTAAGAGGCAATTAATCTCCAGCCCTGGCTTCTCAGCCGGGACCTTGCAGCACAAGGAGGAAATGCAGCAGCTGCCCGTCCCCCAGGCAGAGTCTTGGAGAAACTGAAACTCCATGGGTCCATCTGAAGGCTTCCCTGCAGCCTGGCTCGGCAGCTGTATTAACAGAGGGAGCAGTAGCCAGTACCCAGGGTCCACCTCTCCCTCACCTGTATTTTCAGACTTTGATTCCAAGCGAAGGAATGTAATTCATATCAAAGTGGCCTTTTCTTTTTTCTTTTTTAAAATCAGGGAACTACCAATAAATGCCCGGAATAATTTGAATAGATTGCCTAATTACATATAAATACAATTAATCACTTTACTAACTTTACATTTGCTATCAAAAGACAGATGGAACAATCTGTTTAAATGATCATAATTTATAATAAATATGCAGTTGGATCCCTGTGCATTATTATTCACCTGGTGGGAAAACCATGTGCTTTTAAAGCCACTGAAAGGCACTAAAATGATTTGGCAAATTATTATGTGATTACATATAAACACTGATATTCCTACTGATCTTTCCTACTAGAATTCCTGAATCCAATTCTGCTGGGAGCAAATGCCTTGGTTACATTGTCTGTGAATGTTAACATTCACACGCTAACATGAACATGGTTAACATTGTCTGAATTGTTATAGGCCAGAATCCCATTCTCCAAGAAATAGTATTAGTCCCAGTCATAAAATCTCATGGAACAATATGATACATAAAAATATGTCAAACTTACTCATAATTATGGGTTATTCTGGCAAAGGGGAGAACTCTGTCAGGAATTACAGAAGGGATTTAGGAAAATTAAGTTGCCAGTGTCGGTTAGAGGGTTTAGCACAGGATTTCAACTCAGTAGACGATAACAGTTTGGAACAATCAGGGCAGAAGCAGTGAGGAGGTAATTTTAGTAAGCTCTTTTCAATGGATGGCTCTAGCCTCAGTCAATGAACTCAACATTGACAGCTGCTGGACAGTGTGGAACTTACCAGTCATAGTGCTGGCCGTACAAAAGGAAGGAGGCTGGCAAGTTATCTGCAGAAACCAGTTACATGGAAGTGCTCCCTGAAAGCATCATCTAAGCATGTGCCCAATTTAGAGGTTTACTGCAAACCTTTTTTGTTTTTAATTTATTGGAGTATAGTTGATTTACAATGTTGTGTTAGTTTCAGTTATACAGCAAAGGGAGTCAGTTTACATATACATATATCCATTCTTTTTAGATTCTTTTCCCATACAGGTCATTACAGTGTATTGAGTACAGTTCCCTGTGCTATACAGCAGGTCCTTATTAGTTATCTATTTTATATATACTAGTGTGCCTATGTCAGTCTCAGTCTGCCAGTTTTTCTGTGTGTGTGCCATACCATGCAGCATGTGGGATCTCAGTTCTGTGACCAAGGACTGAACCCACGCCCTCTGCAATGGAAGTGTGGAGCCTTAACCACTGGACCGCCAGGGAAGTTCCCAATCTCCCAGTTTATCCCTCGTTCCTTCCCCCTTGGCAACCATAAATTTGTTTTGTACATCTGTGATTCCATTTCTGTTTTGCAAATGTGCTCACTTGTGCCATCTTTTAGATTCCATGT
Source organism: Madoqua kirkii (assembly GCA_006408675.1). Classification (NCBI taxonomy): domain Eukaryota; kingdom Metazoa; phylum Chordata; class Mammalia; order Artiodactyla; family Bovidae; genus Madoqua; species Madoqua kirkii. The sequence goes on along the minus strand of SJYC01117066.1, from coordinate 18,843 downwards.
ATAAGTGATGTCATATGGCATCTGTCTTTCTCTGACTCACTTCACGCAGTATGACAATCTCCAGGTCCTCTGCAAACCCTTAGCAGTCAGCATTGCACCCTTTGGGAGTCTCCCCTTCATTACCCCTAGTCTAGGAGCACCCACGACCTTGGCTCCTAACTCAGCAGGCCCCACCCTGAGAAGGTCACAGTAGGACCCTTCCTCTGTCTCGAATCCTCAGAGGACATTATACCATCAGTGGGTGCTTAAGTTGAAACTTGTCTTTTTGAGAGGGAAGGCAAGATTTGTGAGAGGAAGATAATAAAACTTTTCCTAAACATTGCTGGCCATGTTACTTGAAGAAACTTGAAAACAATACATGGAAACACCAAAATATTTTTTTCTTCTTACAATTTTTCCTAAATCAGGGATTTGCAATCTTTTTTTAACCACCTCCAAGCCTTTTTTAGGTATTTTGTTTCTAATCACTACATCATATGGAATTTTCATTAGCATATATATGTATTAGCATATATATGTTTATATAAGTATAAACATATCTAACTCTGCTTTATATATTGAAAGAGTAGGGCTTTTTTTGCCTCTCCAAGAACAGTTTTTATCCCTTTAGGGGTTTTTCCCACCTCCTCTTGAGAATTTATGCTATAAATAAGGTTTGATGTCACCATAGCAGAGTTTAACTAACATTTTCAGGACTGCAGGTTTATGAGTTTTTAAAATACCACATTTTACTATTTTCTAAATTATCATCTTATACTAATAAATACACTATGTAATATCTACTATAACCAGCCCTCTTGTCCTCAAGGAAATTATCAGTAATGGAATGCAAATTTAATTAAAATTAAATAAAATGAAACACATTTAATTAAACAAAAATGACAGGAGTTAATGTTCTAAGAAGCATTATTATATTTGTTCTTATGATGACAGCACGTAACTTGTGAAAAGATTTTTTTTTAGAATGAAGAATACAAGAAATTAGTTTAAAATGCTTATTTTCCAAAAGAACGTGTAATTGGATTTGTGAGGCTAGCAGGTAAAACAACAAGTTGATGGCCAAGTTTCTGAAGCTCAGGAGAAAAAAATAACTGAGTGGAAAATGACATGCTTAATATAAATGGAACAATGGAAACTGTTCTGCCCTTTTAATTCCATGAATAATGTATGAACATTGATCAGTGACAAATTATAAATGAGCTGATTGTGAAACACAGGTCTAGAAGATAAAAGAGTAGAGATACTGCCCATATGTGCAAAGATATTTGAAATATATTATTCAAGATTTGTGTTGCAAACTCTATTTCATAATTTCAGAGAAACATGATGAATATCCATTAGAAAATGAGTGCACACTTATCACAAAAGAAGACTCTAGCATAAAACTCACAAGAAACACAATACAGGTACCCCTATTCTCCTAAATGAAATTCAAGTTAACACTCAAATAAATGATGACCCACATCATTTCTGAGCTGTCGGTAAATCACCTACTCTTAGTATATGACGGACCTTCAATTCCCTAGACAGTTAAAGAGCAGACTTTGGAAATGGATCATTAAATAGTCAAAAATGTCATTACTGTATTATTTTTCACCTAACAAGATACTGCTCAAATCCTTTAGAAACACATGAAGAAGCTATAGTCAAAGGAAACTTATTTAATTAAAGTTTCCCAGAAGATGAAATTAAACCCAATGATAATATGAAAGACTGCTGCTACGTAGGATGAGTTATTTCATAATTCAGTCATTTTTTGTGATTAATGAGCTGAAACATGGGTGTCAGATTCTGTTGGAACTAAAGTAAATGGCTCTTTCACGTAATTTTAACAAATATCTTAAAACCAAATGTCTTCAGAGGAACATAGAAACCACTTTGGTAGAAAAGATAACTTTCTATAAGATGGCAAAATGAGTCCATGTTGATGAAAGGCCTTCTGTTTCAAAACAGAGAACACTCAGAGAAAAATAGGAAACTGAACAGACACCCTGGAGTTCAAAATGAGGTAAACCTGTCTCTTGACCAGAAATTAAACAAGGGCCTGCTCTTAGAGCTCCATTGTTCTCTCCCGCTCTCAGCAATTGACGAGTTTCTTAAAAGAGGGATTCTGTTAAAATTTTTAATCTGTTCATAAGGCTGTGCTGATAAATTTCTGTTAAATGTACAATCTGGTGGATATACAGATATATTTACATATTTTTATATAATGAAAAGTAAAAGTGTTAGTCTCTCAATTGTGTCGAACTCTTTGAGATCCCATCAGCTGCAGCCCATCAGGCTCCTCTGTCCCTGGAATTCTCCAGGCTAGAAGATGGGAGTCGGTTGCCATTTCATTCTCCAGGGGATCTTCCTGACTCAGGGACTGAACTTGGGTCTCCTGCACTGCAGGCAGGTTCCTTACCATCTGAGCCTCCAGGCAAAAGCATTGCTTAAGTACTGTCCAAGTTTTATTAGTTATTAATAAAATTAGTAAATATAAATTATATTATTAAAGTATATTAATAAATTTAATAAATAAAATGCATTTATACATTGTAAAAATATAATTATGTTCATTATATTAATGTCTAATAATGTGGTTTTATGTATAACAGTAATGACAATGGATTATTTTAGATCAAAATGCTAAATGAAAACTTCCAAAAGAAAGTAAATCTTTACACTGTTATGTTTATGCAGAGCCTCAAAAACAAAGAAGAGTTTTCCCTGCTTCTCAACTAATTCTAAATTTAGGTTAATTAAACCAAAGTAACTAAACAAGGCCCCAGTCTTTCAACAGAAGCTAAGCAACTTAATTTATGCTTAAGTTGACTCTTAATGATTTATTTTGGATTTTCAAAATAATTTATTCTGGAATATGTGGGAACTCAAGAAATTACTTCTCTGAAAACTCATGGCCTCTGGTGATCTATTTTAAAAATAAACTTTATAAAATATTACATAATGTTATTTCCTTAAATTCTGTATCATTATAGTCCATAAACTTGAATTGCTGTTATTATAGCCATTTTGAAGATTAACAGACATAATAAATTCCTTTAAAGCACTTGGCAACATAATGCAACTTCTAAAAAAAAATGGCAGCTATTATGTTGTTAGTGTTACTATATTTGAATTCAACACAAAGGGAGGTGGGTTGACATGCTCTGTATCTCTAGAGGCTTCCTTGTTGGCTCAGATGGTGTTTCTACAGCTTAAACCAAGATCAAGCTCATTGCTTATTTTCATAAGGAAAGTTTTGCTGGCACACAACCACTCTGAGGCCACATTCCCTTCTGCATAACAACAGCAGAGTTCAGTAGCTGAAGCACAGGACACGTTTACTGTCTGGCTCTGCAAGAAAAAAGTCTGTTGACTCTTGGCTTAAGTCCAAACCATCTTTATCAATTTTTTTCAAAAGAGAATATTTTATATAAAAAAAATCAAGTGTGATTAAACTCACCACTTTGACTTGTGTAGAAGTTTCTGACACAAAGAAAAGAGATAATGTGATTGGAATAAGGATCAAGCACACTTTGGGAAACTCAGACACACCTCATCAATTAAGAGATGTGGAACAAATTCTGAATGTTTCAGTAGTTCAAGAATAGTGATACCTTTATTTTTTTTTAACGTGAACTCAGTCTCTACTATGTTGTTGATGAAAATCAAATTTACTTTCAGTGTTTGGGAAGTGGGCAACAATTAATAGAAAGATAGATGTGCCATATTTGACCATGCAATCCCACCTGATGCAAAGAGTCGACTCACTGGGAAAGACTCTGCCTGATGCTGGAACAGACTGAAGTCAGGAGGAGAAGAAGATGACAGAGGATGAGATGGTTGGATGGCATCACTGACTCAACGGACATGAGTTTGAGTAAACTCCGGGAGATGGTGAAGGACCGGGAAGCCTGGCATGCTGCAGCCCATGGGGTTGCGAAGAGTCAGACATGACTTAATGACTGAACAACAACCTCTCTTGTTGATTTTTTAAATTAAAAAATAGTACTATTGGGATTTCTTGGTGGCACAGTGGCTAAGAATCCGTTTACCAACGCACAGGACACAGGTGTGATCCCTGGTCTGGGAAGATCCCACATGCCTCGGGGCAACTAAGCTAGCGCGTCACAACTTCTGACCTGCAGCTACTGAAGCCGTGTACCTGGAGCCTGAGCTCTGCAACAGGAGAAGCCTCTGCAATGGGAAGACCCACCTTGCTGCAAATAGAGAAAGCCTACACAGAGCAATGAAAACCCAGTGCAGCCAAAATAAATTAAGACATAAATTTATTTTTTAAAATAATACAATATACAAAAAAGAACAACAAGGATTTTTCAACTACCGTTGGATGCTACCTATACTCTTAAATAGTATCAGTGAACTCTACAATATTAGAGCATTTGAAATTTTGTTGGAATTTCTTATAGTATGATCATCATTGGGTCATTTGTAGTGGATTTGAGATGGATAAACCTAGAGTTTGTCAAACAGAGTGAAGTAAGTCAGAAATAAGTCAGAAAGAGAAAAACAAATTTCACATATTAACAAGAATAACAGGCAAGTTTGACCTCAAAGTAGAAAATGAAGGAGGGCAAAGACTAACAGAGTTTTGCCAAGAGAATGCACTGGCCATAGCAAACACTCTCTTCCAACAAAACAAAATAAGACTCTACCTGTGGACATCACCAGATAGTCAATACTGAAATCAGATTGATTATATTCTTTGCAGCTAAAGATGGAGAAGCTCTATACAGTCAGCAAAAACAAGGTTGGGAGCTGACTGTGGCTCAGATCATGAACTTCTTATTGCAAATTAATAAAATTGAAGAAAGTAGGGAAAAACACTAGAACATTCAGGTATGATCTAAATCAAATCCCTTAGGATTACACAGCGGAAGTGACAAATAGATTTGAGGGATTAGATTTGATTGACAGAGTGCCTGAAGAACTATGGGATGGAGGTTCGTGACATTGTACAGGAGGTAGGGATCAAGACCATCACCAAGAAAAAGAAATGCAAAAAGGCAAAAAAGTTGCCTAAGGAGGGCTTAAAATGGCTGTGAAAAGAAGAGACGCTAAAGGCAAGGAGAAAACGAAAGATATACCCATCTGAATGCAGAGTTCCAAAAAATAGCAAGGAGAGATAAGAAAGCCTTCCTCAGCAATCAATGCAAAGAAATAGATGAAAAGAGTAGCATGAGAAAGGCTAGAGATCTCTTTAAGAAAATTAGAGATACCAAGGGAACATTTCATGCAAAGATGGGCTCGAAGAAGGACAGAAACGGTATGGACCTAACAGAAGCAGAAGATATTAAGAAGAGGTGCAAGAATACTCAAAAGAATTATCCAAAAACATCTTCATGACCCAGATTAACCATGCTGCTGTGATCACTCAGCTACAGTCAGATATCCTGGAGTCCGAAGTCAAGTGGGCCTTAGGAAGCGTCACTGAACAAAGCTGGTAGAGGTGATGGAATTCCAGCTAAGCTATTTCAAGTCCTAAAGGATGATGCTGTTAAAGTGACACACTCAATTTGCCAGTAAATTGGGAAAACTCAGCAGTGGCCACAGGACTGGAAAAGGTCAGTTTTCATTCCAATCCCAAAGAAAGGCAATGCCAAAGAATGTTCAAACTACTGCACAATAGCATTCATCTCACACTAGCAAAGTAATGCTCAAAATTCTCCAAGTGAGGCTTCAACAGTACATGAACCAAGAACTTCCAGATGGAGGTCAAGTTGGAATTAGAAAAGGTAGAGGAAGCAGAGATCAAATTGTCAACATCCCTTGAATCTGAAAAAGCAAGGGAGTTCCAGAAAAACATTTACTTCTGCTTTATTGACTATGCCAAAGCCTTTGACTGTGTGGATCACAACAAACTGTGAAAAATTCTTAAAGACATGGAAATACCAGACCACCTTACCTGCCTTCTGAAAAATCTGCATGCAGGTCAGGAAGTAACAATTAGAACCGGACATAGAATAATGGTGACTGGTTCCAAATCAGGAAAGGAGTACGTCAAGGCTGCATATTGTCACCCTGCTTATTTAACTTCTATGTAGAGTACATCATGAAAAAACACTGGGCTGGATGAAGCACAAGCTGGAATCAAGATAGCTGGGAGAAATATCAATAACCTCAGATATGCAGATGACACCATCCTTATGGCAGAAAGTGAAGAAGAACTAAAGAGTCTCTTGATAAAAGTGAAAGAGGAGAGTGAAAAGCTGGTTTAAAATTCAACATTCATAAAATGAAAATCGTGGCTTCCAGTTGCAGCTCTTCATGGCAAATAGATGGGAAAACAATGGAAACAGTGACAGATTTAATTTTCTTGGGCTCCAAAATCACTGCAGATGGTGATTGCAGCCATGAAATCAAAAGACGCTGACTCCTTGGAAGAAAAGTTATGACCAACCTAGATAGCATATTCAAAAGCAGAGACATTACTTTGCTGACAAAAGTCCATTTGGTCAAAGCTGTGGTTTTTCTAGTAGTCACGTATGGATGTGAGAGTTGGACCATAAAGAAGGCTGAGTACCGAAGAACTGATGCTTTTGAACTGTGGTGTTGGAGAAGACTCTTGAGAGTCCCTTGGACTGCAAGGAGATCAAAAAAGTCAATTCTAAAGGAAATCAGTCCTGAATATTCATTGGAGGGACTGATATTGAAGCTGAACCTCTAATACTTTGGCCACCTGATGCGAAGAACAGACTCATTGGAAAAGACCCTGTTGCTGAGAAAGATTGAAGGCAGGAGGAGAAGTGGACAACAGAGGATGAGATGGTTGGACGGCATGATAGACATGACTTTGAATAAGCTCCAGAAGTTGGTGATGGACAGGGAGGCCTGGCCTGGTACTTTCCATGGGGTTATAAAGAGTCGGACACGACTGACTGACTGACTGACTGACTGACTGACTGACTGAACTGAACTGATACATACGGAAACTAGAAAAACAGTACTGATGAATCTATTTGCAGGGCAGGAATAGGGAAGCAGACGTGGAAAATGGCCTTGTGGACACAGCAGGGGCAGGACAGGTTGGGATGACTTGAGAGAGAAGCATTGAAATATAGAGTTATCAGTGTAAAATAGATAGCTAGTGTCAAGCTTCTGTATAGCAAGGGAGCTCAGCTGGTGCTCTGTGATGACCTAGAGGGGCAGGATAGAGGAGCAGAAGGAAGGCTCAGGCGAGGGGGGATATATGTGTATTGATAGCTGGTTCATGCTGTTGTACAGCAGAAACTAACATAGCATTGTAAAGCAATTATCCCCCTTCTGCTTTTAATAACGATCCATACTTTCTGTGCTGGATGTGCAGCAAAATTATATCCATTTTTCAGGTGTTTGGTTGGACATAATTTCTTTGTGAGCCTATATCCTTGATTCTCCATAGCATTAAAAACTTGTTACTATTTACTGTCTATATTTCTTGCCTAACTGTAAGCTCCATACACCACAATTCTAAATGGCTCAGTGGTAAAGATGCAGCCTGCCAATCCAGGAGATTAGGTTCAATCCTCGGCCAAGGAAGATCCCCTGGAGAAGGAAATGGCAACCCACTCCAGTATTCTTGCCTGGGAAACCCCAAGGACAGAGGAGTCTGGTTGGCTACAGTCCATGAGGTCGCAAAGAGTCAGACATGACTTAGCAACTGAAAAACAACACCAATGTCCCATATATGACACAGTTATTAGGCAATGTCACGTCCCGGACACTATTTCAGAGACAGTTGAATACTAATGATATTTTCTTACAGGAAACACATCTCCACCAAGGGAGGAATTTGTAAGTGACTCCTTAAAAGTTTCTGCATAACCACGTAGAAGTTTGTATTCAATAGCTGTATACCATCAATTCTTTTTCTGAAAAATTGATGTGTGGGTGGATTGACTTTTTGTTAACCAAATCCATTTTTAAATGCACTGGGAGAATTCTGGATATAGAAGAGAATCCAACTCTGAGGCAAATTGATTTTGTATGTGGAAAGTGCTTTTGTAATAAAAATAATCATATTGTGATGCTTCTGCTTTTTAAGTTTTATTTTTCATATATTGGATTTCTCCAAGTGTAGCACAGTTAGATATATATTCCTCACTTACATGATGAATGGGTTTCTAAACAGTTGTCCGTCAATCAATTTTTCCATGAATGCAGAATCCCTGAATTCTAAGATCTGTTATAGACATAATTCTTCACAATAAAAAAGGCAGGGGTCTCTGGAAATCATTAAGAAATATTTAAGCAACAAATGTTTACAAGGTTATCTCAGCAGTAAGAAGCGCTACTACAAAACTCTAGTATGGGCTGTAGGAAACAAGAAGATTTGTTGTTTTAATCACTTCAGTTTAGTTGCTCAGTCATGTCTGACTCTGAGACCTCATGAATCACAGCACGCCAGGCCTCCCTGCCCATCATCAACTCATGGAGTTCACTCAAACTCATGTCCATTGAGTTCGTAATGCCATCCAGCCATCTCATCCTCTGTCATCCCCTTCTCCTCTTGCCCCCAATCCCTCCCAGCATCAGAGTCTTTTCCAATGAGTCAACTCTTTGCATGAGGTGGCCAAAGTATTGGAGTTTCAGCTTTAGCATCAGTCCTTCCAATGAACACCCAGGACTAATCTCCTTTTGAATGGACTGGCTGGATCACCTTGCAGTCCAAGGGACTCTCAAGAGTCTTCTCCAACACCACAGTTCAAAAGCATCAATTCTTCAGTGCTCAGCTTTCTTCACAGTCCAACTCTCACATCCACACATGACCACTGGAAAAACCATAGCCTTGACTAGATGGACTTTTGTTGGCAAAGTAATGTCTCTGCTTTTGAATATGCTATCTAGGTTGGTCATAACTTTTCTTCCATGGAGTAACCGACTTTTAATTCCATGGCTGCAATCACCATCTGCAGTGATTTTGGAGCCCCCCAAAATAAAGTCTGACACTGTTTCCCCATCTATTTGCCATGAAGTGATGGAACCAGATGTCATGATCTTAGTTTTCTGAATGTTGAGCTTTAAGCCAACTTTTTCACTCTCTTCCTTCACTTCGATCAAGAGGCTCTTTAGTTCCTCTTCACTTTCTGCCATAAGGGTGGTGTCATCTAGATATCTAAGGTTATTGATCTTTCTCTTGGCAATCCTGATTCTAGCTTATGCTTCTTCCAGTCCAGAGGTTTTCATGATGTACTCTGCATGTAAGTTAAATAAGCAGGGTGACAATATACAGCCTGACATACACTTTTTCCTACTTGGAACCAGTCCCCAAAATAAAGTCTGACACTGTTTCCACTGTTTCCCCATCTATTTGCCATGAAGTGATGGAACCAGATGCCATGATCTTAGTTTTCTGAATGTTGAGCTTTAAGCCAACTTTTTCACTCTCTTCTTTCACTTTCATTAAGAGACTGTTTAGTTCCTCTACACTTTCTGCCATAAGGGTGGTGTCATCTGCATATCTGAGGTTATTGATATTTCTCCCAACAATCTTGATTCCCGCTTGTGTTCCTTCCAGGCCAGCGTTTCTCATGATGTACTCTGCATATAAGTTAAATAAGTAGGGTGACAATATACATCCTTGACGTACACCTTTTCCTATTTGGAACCAGTCTGTTGTTCAATGTCCAGTTCTAACTGTTGCTTCCTGACCTGAATGTAGGTTTCTCAAGAGGCAGGTCAGGTGGGCTGGTATGCCCATCTCTTTCAGAATTTTCCACAGTCTATTGTGATCTACACAAAGGCTTTGGCATAGTAAATAAAGGAGAAATAGATGTTTTTCTGGAACTCTCTTGCTTTTTCAATGATCCAGCGGATGTTGGCAATTTGATCTCTAAAACCAGCTTGAACATCAGGAAGTTCACGGTTCATGTATTGCTGAAGCCTGGGTTGGAGAATTTTGAGCATTACTTTACTAGTGTGTGAGATGAGTACAATTGTGCGGTAGTTTGAGCATTCTTTGGCATTGCCTTTCTTTGAAGGTGTGAGTTAAGCACATGCAAACTAGTATATATAGAGTGGGTAAACAGCAAGGTCTTCCTGTGTGGCACAGGGAACTAATATTCAATGCCCCATGATAAACCGGAATGGGAAAGAATCTGAAAAAAGACTGTGTATATTGTGTATATATATAACTGAATCACTTTGCTGGACAGCTTAAATTTACACAACACTGTAAATCAACTTTGCTTCAATAAAATAAAATTTTCTTAAAAATAAAGACTGTTCACAGTAGCATATAACAAAGATGTTGCAGATCTGGCAAAGTCTGAGCACATAGGTATGTTGAATCGTGAGTTTGTCTCTTTACTAAGAGTTCTTCCATTTTGCCTCCTCAGCAAATGATGCGGTCGTCTGTCTTCCACATGTTCATCCTGAGCATGGTGACCGTGGACGTGATCGTGGCCGCCAGCAACTATCACAAAGGAGAAAGCTTCAAGAGGCAGTATGATGAGTTCTACCTGGCGGAGGTGAGTGGCTCACGGGCTCAGGTCATTTTTCAAAGCACCCAAGAACCTTGGCTCATGACAGCAGCTTTTAGAAACACGGAAGTTCGTGTCAGCTCAGCTATCATTCAACTTCAACCAAAGCTGATTCAGGGCTTCCCTGCTGGCTCAGTGGGTATAGAATCTGCTTGCCCTGAAGGAGATGCGCATTTGATCCCTGGGTTGGGAAGATCCCCTGGAGGAGGGCATGGAAACCCACTCCAGTATTCTTGCCTGGAGAATCCCATAGACAGGGGAGTCTGATGAGCTACCATCCATGGCGTTGCAGACTCAGACTGAAGCGGCTGCGCATGCACAGAGCTGATTCATTGTCTACTGACGAGGTGTTTCCCTTGGTCCCCATGTTGCCTGATTTGTTTCCTGGCCCCTAGGCCTGAGTGATCTTCCCCACACTAGGGGTCACAAGCGTTGAGTCACGTTGCCAAGGCAACATTTGCCCCGGGTGTTACCCTAGCCATCTAGGTGTTTCTCTAGCCACCTCTTTGTTTTCTTTCCATTGTCACATTGTGTGTCTGTTCCCTCCAAAGTGTAGGCAAGCACAGATTCAGAATATCATAGATGAACTCAGCTCAACAGCACCAAGGTCAAGACTGGAAGAAAATAGATTTCTTTTCTAAAAATCTGAGGTGTTACAGTCTTCATTAAATATATAGTCAGAAATAGGTAGGTTTTAGAACTAACACCCAAAAAAGATGTCTTCTCATTATAGGGGTCTGGAATGCGAAAGTAGGAAGTCAAGAAACACCTAGGGTAACAGAGAAATTTGACCTTGGAATATGGAATGAAGCAGGGCAAAAGCTAATAGAGCTTTGTCAAGAGAATGCACTGGTCATAGCAAACACCCTCTTCCAAAAACACAAGAGAAGACTCTACACATGGACATCAGCAGATGGTCAACACTGAAATCAGATTGATTATATTCTTTGTAGCCAAAGATGGAAAAGCTCTATACAGTTAACAAAAACAAGACCAGGAATGGATTGTGACTCACATCATGAACTCCTTATTGCCAAATTCAGACTTATATTGAAGAAAGTAGGGAAAACCACTAAACCATTCAGCTATGACCTAAATCAAATCCCTTATGATTATACAGTGGAAGTGAGAAATAGATTTAAGAGACTAGATCTGATAGAGTGCCTGATGAACTATGGACTGAGATTCGTGACATTGTACAGAAGACAGGGATAGAGACCATCCCCATGGTAAAGAAATGCAAAAAAGCAAAATGGCTGTCTGAGGAGGCCTTACAAATAGCTGTGAAAAGAAGAGAAGCGAAAAGCAAAGGAGAAAAGGAAAGATATAAGCATCTGAATGCAGAGTTCCAAAGAAGACCAAGGAGAGATAAGAAAGCTTTCCTCAGCGATCAAAGCAAAGAAAGAGAGGAAAGCAACAGAATGGGAAAGACTAGAGATCTCTTCAAGAAAATTAGAGATACCAAGGGAACATTTCATGCAAAGCTGGGCTCGGTAAAGGACAGAAATGGTATGGACCTAACAGAAGCAGAAGATATTAAGAAAAGATGGCAAGAATACTCAGAACTGTACAAAAAAGATCTTTATGACCCAGATAACCACGATGGTGGTTTCTCTCTCTACCTAGAGCCAGACATCCTGGAATGTGAAGTCAAGTGGGCCTTAGAAAGTATCACTACAAACAAAGCTAGTGGAGGTGATGGAATTCCGGTTGAGCTATGTCAAATCCTGAAAGATGATGCTGTTAAAGTGATGCACTCAATATGCCAGCAAATTTGGAGAACTCAGCAGTGGCCACAGGACTGGAAAAGGTCAGTTTTCATTCCAGTTCCAAAGAAAGGCAATGCCAAAGAGTGCTCAAACTACTGCACAATTGCACTCATCTCACATGCTAGTAAAGTAATGCTGAAAATTCTCCAAGCCAGGCTTCAGCAGTACGTGAACCATGAACTTCCAGCTGTTCAAGCTGGTTTTTGAAAAGGCAGAGGAACCAGAGATCAAATTGCCAACACCCACTGGATCATGGAAAAAGCAAGAGAGTTCTTTAAAAACATCTATTTCTGCTTTATTGACTATACCAAAGCCTTTGACTATGTGGATCACGATAAACTGTGAAAAATTCTGAAAGAGATGGGCATACCAGAGCACCTGACCTGCCTCTTGAGAAACCTATATGCAGGTCAGGAAGCAACAGTTAGAACTGGACATCAAACAACAGCCTGGTTCCAAGTAGGAAAAAGTGTATGTCAGGCTGTATATTGTCACCCTGCTTATTTAACTTACATGCAGAGTACATCATGAAAACCTCTGGACTGGAAGAAGCATAAGCTAGAATCAGGATTGCCAAGAGAAAGATCAATAACCTTAGATATCTAGATGACACCACCCTTATGGCAGAAAGTGAAGAGGAACTAAAAAGCCTCTTGATGAAAGTGAAAGAGGAGAGTGAAAAAGTTGGCTTAAAGCTCAACATTCAGAAAATGAAGATCATGGCATCTGGTCCCATCACTTCATGGGAAATAGATGGGGAAACAGTGGAAACAGTGTCAGACTTTATTTTTGGGGGCTCCAAAATCACTGCAGATGGTGACTGCAGCCATGAAATTAAAAGACGCTTACTCCTTGGAAGAAAAGTTATGACCAACCTAGATAGCATATTCAAAAGCAGAGACATTACTTTGCCGACTAAAGTTCATCTCTTGAGAAATCTGTATGCAGGTCAGGAAGCAACAGTTAGAACTGGACATGGAACAACAGACTGGTTCCAAATAGGAAAAGGAGTATGTCAAGGCTGTATAGTGTCACCCTGCTTATTTAACTTATATGCAGAGTACATCATGAGTAACACTGGACTGGAAGAAACACAAACTGGAATCAAGATTGCCAGGAGAAATATCAATAACCTCAGATATGCAGATGACACCACTCTTATGGCAGAAAGTGAAGAAGAACTAAAGAGCCTCCTGATGAAAGTGAAAGAGGAGAGTGAAAAAGTTGGCTTAAAGCTCAATATTCAGAGAACTAAGGTTCTTATTTAGTTCAGTTCAGTTCAGTCACTCAGTCGTGTCCGACTCTTTGTGACCCCATGAATCACAGCACGCCAGGCCTCCCTGTCTTTCACCAACTCCCAGAGTTCACTCAGACTCCCGCCCATCGAGTCCATGATGCCATCCAGCCATTTCATCGTTGGTCATCCCCTTCTCCTCCTGCCTCCAATCCCTCCCAGTATCAGAGTCTTTTCCAATGAGTCAACTCTTCGCATGAGGTGGCCAAAGTACTGGAGTTTCACCTTTAGCATCATTCCTTCCAAAGAAATCCCAGGGTTGATCTCCTTCTGATTAGTTATCTATTTTATATGTAGTACCAATAGTGTTATTCTTGGGATTTTGATAAAGTTGTTTCTGAGTCAAGCCAGGGCAATTTTAATATCTCTAGCAATGAAATAATTTTAGGCTCTAGCATTTGCTGTAACAATGTGGAAAATAAAACTAGCATTCAAGTCAAGTAAAGATACAATAAAAGATGTGTACCATATACACTTGTCACTTGGGGTTTAACACTTTTAAGTGCTATAGTTTTAAGTGAAATGAAGTAAATTGGAAAACTGGGTTTCATTTGAAATCACATTCTCATAGGATGAACTAAAGTAACCAAAAATTCATGTGATGGAGCCCATCTTTGGTTTCCATGGTGTTTACTGAACACCAAAACATAAGGTTGTAAATCACTAAATAGGACTTTGTATTTTCAGGGAAAATTCTCTCACTGAAAACACTCCTCACAGTGCAAAGAAGGGCAAGGGAACAATATGTGGGCAGATTTTTGGAGGTATGATTAAGAGGAAAGTCAGTATTTAATCCTCATGGCATCATAAGTACGTGTCATTATGTCCCTATTTTGAAGATGGGAGAGAGAAAGCACATAAAGTGTAGGGATCTGTCTAAGGCATAGAGAATAAGTAGCGGGACTCGAATTAGCCCAGTCGTTCTGGAACAGGGACCTGCATGTTTGTGAGCAATTAATTCTATCCCCTGCTAGCCTGTCTGTACCTTGCTTTTCCCATCTATAAAACCGAAAGATAGTAAGACAAATATAATATAGGTAAACATTTTCACCTCAACAAATTCTACTGCTATAAATGAATTGAATTATTAAAGGACATAAAACTAAGATCCACCCATACATGAGCTCATGACCCAGAAATTGAAAACTAGAAGGCGTGTACAACCAAATGTCCAAATTAAGACAGAGGTTACTAACGCTGGCTGATGCCTGTCAGCCTCTCTGGGTCTGTGCGTGCAGAAGAAGAATCAGAGCATCAGCGAATTCCAAAGCGCCCAGAACAGCAGAAAAGTGTAGCAGCAAATGGGGGCAAATAAGCAACAAGGATTAAAAGAAAAAAAGTCCTCATTTGGTACCACCGTGCCTCACTAGTAAAACCACTTTATCAGTTACCTCACCATTCGCAGCACTAAAGCTTTGAGATGAGATCAAAGGCCATAAAAAAAAAGCATCTGTATATTTACATATATTTTCTAAGTTAAACTTTGTTATAAGTCATAAAGATTCGTACTTGAAATGTATTTCTTCCGAGAGAGAATTTCTAAACGCCCAAGTGCTAAATATAGAATCCTTCTAGAAAAGGGGAGTTGAAAGCTTTAACTACAGAATTCACAAATGGAAAAGAAGTGTTGACAAGACCGATGCTGACACGGGCAGGAAAGTTTAGGCGTTAAGGAGAGTAGTTCCAAGGATGCTGAGCCCACAGGCCAAGTAAAACACTCCCCGCCGCTGGAGCTGGGCAGTTTCCACGGAGGCTGGAGCTTAGAGCAGCAGAGCAGAGGTCACGACTGTCACGCCCCTGCCTTTGAAGAGCAGAGATCTGAGATCAAAAGAGCCGGGGGAAATTCATTTTCCATTAGTTGATTAAAAAACAGAAGGAAACTGCTGAGCCACAGTGAGCATGTGGTGACCTTCCTTAGCATTCAGATCGCCCACTCTTCTAACCATGTCACCCTCCTGGGCCTCAGGCTTTGCCCGTGAAGGTGTCTGTGGGTCACTGCTAACACACGGAAGAAATGTTACTTAGTAGCTTTTGCAGTTTTCTCCAAAAGCAAGCAAAACATATCATGCGAGAAATGTGGTTTCTTCCAGAGTGTTTGAGCTTCATCACCCACTTTTGAACGATCTATTGGAAAGTACATTCAAAAGAAATCAAGGCCAAAAGGGCAAGACTTCATGTAATTCTTAGGGAGTTGACAGTTATGACATTAGAATTTCACAATAGTCCAAAATTAGAACCCAGTATTTGGCGGAAATACTGATGCTTTCTTGTCTTCGCGTTTGGGGGAACTTATTGTTCACATTTCTGCATTATCATGCATAAGCAAGGGAAATAAGAATTAACTTTAACGTAAGGTTGGTCCGTCTACCTCAAAAGAGCCACAATAGTTAGAATTTCTTTTTTTTTAATAAGAAAAATATTATTTGTTTTATCTTTATATTTTGGCCATGCCACAGAGCTTGCAAAATCTCAGTTCTCCAACCAGGGACTGAACCTGAGCCACAGCAGTGAGTATTCATTGGAAGGACTGATGCTGAAGCTCTAACACTTTGGCCATTTGTTGTGAAGAGCTGACTTACTGGAAAAGACCCTTATGCTGGGAAAGACTGAAGGCAGAAGGAGAGGGCAGTGGCAGAGGATGAGGCAGATGGCACCACCGACTCAACCAACATGAATGTGAGAAAACTCTGGATATAGTGGAGGACAGGAGAGCCTGGCGCGCTGTAGCCCATGGAGTCACAGAGTCGGAGACAACTTAGCAACTGAACAACAGCCACACAACAGCGAAAGTGCTGAATCCTAACCACTAGACCACCAGGGAACTCCCTGTTTCATTTTTGAATAAAACTGAACTAGTAAATAAACACAAGTACAAAAGATCAACTAAGACTGGAATGAGATCATTTGACTTACTTTTTTTTTTTTCCCAGTGGTATATTAAAATCTGATTCAGGTCTAAGTGGGATGGAAGAAAGATATCTGAGTGATATTGACCAAACATAATTTATAATAAATGTGATAAATATAAATAACATGATTTTCACTAAAAATAGTTATTTGTGTTACGATAAACATAATATTTCTATAACTTACAATGAAGACTTAAGCAGGGTGGAAATAGACAGCCTTGATGTACTCCTTTCCCAATTTCAAACCAGTCTGTTGTGTAGATGACAGTAACTGAATTAGGTAGGCCTTTAGTACCAGGCTTTATGATAACCTGGCAAGAATTTAGGCTGTGCTCTGCCAAAGCCTTCAGTTTCCTTCAGCGTCTTGGTTTCTGCCCCTCCTGCTGTCTTTAGATTTCCCCCTAAATTTCTTCTAACCTGACTCTCTGTCTTATAGCTAGGTTGTAACCCAGGTATTATTTTGGACCCCTGTTACTGTGATGATACAGTGTTGGCGAGGGAAAACGTTCTATAATCTTATGATTAAATCTCGGGGGTTTTGACCTTCAGTAGAATTTCTTAGCCTTTTTGTTCTCGGTTTGTGTGATACAGAGAGGCTGGAGGGGGCTCCGGTCATCTGCCTGCCCTCCTCTGAGGACACATGAGGCTCTGAAGAAGCAGACGTCCTCCAGGACACAACTTTGTCATGAAGAACAGAGGGCTGTGGGCTTATTTCAAAATGGTAACTGTTTCTCTCCCCTGCAGGACGCATATGGGATTTTTTTCTCTGATCATCACCTTAAGAACTAGGGATGTCTTCTGAAGGTAAAACTCACAAAAGCCTTGGGTCCCCCTAAAAATGGGGGGATTCTTCAACTCCTGATCTAGTCCACGTTCAGCCTCCAGCAATTACTCAATTCTAGTTTAAGCATCTCTGGCACCATGGCCTCTGCTCCTGGGGAGCAATGATTCTCCGTATTTGCCTTTTCTCCACATTGCAAGGCATGAATGTGTCCTGCAAACTCAACTCTCCATTAGATCTAAGAGCACAGCTGACTTTCAGAATTGCTGGCGTTCAGTTTAACTTTTCTCTTCTTGTGAGAGCGGGATTGATAACTGCGAAGCTCTTCACAGTCAAAGGCTTTGGCATAATCAAGAAAGCAGAAATAGATGTTTTTATCGAACTCTCTTGCTTTCTCCATGATCCAGTGGATGTCGGCAATTTGATCTCCGGTTCCTCTGCCTTTTCTAAAACCAGCTTGAACATCTGGAAGTTCATGGTTCAGGTATTGCTGAAGCCTGGCTTAGAGAATTTTGAGCATTACTGTACTAGCATGTGAGATGAGTGCAATTGTGCAATAGTTTGGGCATTCTTTGGCACTGCCTTTCTTTGGGATTGGAATGAAAACTGACCTTTTCCAGTCCTGTGGCCAGGGCTGAGTTTTCCAAATTTGCTGGCATATTGAGTGCATCACTTTAACAGCATCATCTTTCAGGATTTGAAATAACTCAACAGGAATTCCATTACCTCCACTAGCTTTGTTCGTAGCGATGCTTTCTAAGGCCCACTTGACTTCATATTCCAGGATGTCTGGCTCTAAGTGAGTGATCATACCATCGTGATTATCCAGGTCGTGAAGATCTTTTTTGTACAGTTCTTCTGTGTATTCTTGTCACCTCTTCTTAATATCTTCTGCTTCTGTTAGGTCCATACCATTTTTGTCCTTTATCGAGCCCATCTTTGCATGAAATGTTCCCTTGGTATCTCTAATTTTCTTGAAGAGATCTCTAGTCTTTCCTATTTTGTTGTTTTCCTCTATTTCTTTGTACTGATCACTGAGGAAGGCTTTCTTATCTCTTCTTGCTATTCTTTGGAACTCTGCATTCAGATGTTTATATCTTTCCTTTTCTCCTTTGCTTTTCACTTCACTTCTTTTCACAGTTATTCATAAAGCCTTCTCAGACAGCTATTTTGCTTTTTTGCATTTCTTTTCCATGGGGATGGTCTTGATCCCTGTCTCCTGTACAATGTCCTCAGTCCATAGTTCATCAGGCACTCTATCTATCAGATCTAGTTCCTTAAATCTATTTCTCACTTCCACTGTATAATCATAAGGGATTTGATTTAGGTCATACCTGAATGGTCTAGTGGTTTTCCTACTTTCTTCAATTTCAGTCTGAATTTGACACTAAATTGTGGAAAATTCTTCAAGAGATGGGAATACCACATCACCTGACCTGCCTCTTGAGAAACCTATATGCAGGTCAGGAAGCAACAGTTAGAACTGGACATGGAACAACAAACTGATTCCAAATAGGAAAAGGAGTACGTCAAGGCTGTATATTGTCACCCTGCTTATTTAACTTGTATGCAGAGTACATCATGAGAAACACTGGGCTAGAAGAAGCACCAGCTGGAATCAAGATTG